>JBBPQE010000795.1:0-12377 GCA_038092335.1 Boletus vinaceobasis
GAGTGTCTCCTTTGCTTTCCCCATCTGCTGGGATGGGTGCTCTTTACGTTGGGAATTCTGATCCCAGCAATCACCGAAAACTTGAAGGGATCAACGAATATATCAAGGCTCTTCAAGATGGTATCAAGATTCTGGTAGGATTTGTTGAAAGGTTATAATTGGATTACGTCCGTCTGACAAAGGTTGCCAGCAACTTCCATTTGCCTCACACCCATCTCCGGACACTCTCTGGACAGAGTTCACTGATGCATTGTTGAGGAGGAATGCTATGGCCCAGGCATTTGCAGATGCAGCGCAAACATATGAGGATTGAGAGAGTGCTTTACGTCAGATTGTTGGCGAAGAAGAGATTCAGGAAATATCTCAAGTGCATGTCGTCATCAATGTAGATGACACTGATACTGTGAGGGGGCAGTTCATCACTGCCATTACTTGCATCAGGATGTGGGATTTTTGTCTGTCCAGAAAGCTATAGGACATTCATTGTGGGACCTGCCGACTAGTTATGGTAAGTTCTCTTGCTGAGGATTTGTCTGGGGTGTGCACTGAGCAAGTTTTGCTGAATAGTATGGACATCCGTGCACGTTGTTCTTGTAGTCTCTGTTTTCAGGCCCAGCTGGCATTTGGCCCATTGTGCGCATGTATTCTTTTGTCCTTCTAGTACCTACATTGTGTATGATGTGAAACTAGCCTGCAAGTTGGCCATGGGCTAGCCGAGTCCTGGGACTGCAGTTTCGGTGACCCAGTTTGGAATAGGTCAGGGCGAGTGCTGTAAGATACTGTTTGGGACTGCTCATCAGCCAGTGAGAGGGCTCTTTGAAAGAGAGCTCGCTACTTGCAAAGGATTTGTTCCATTACAATCTGATTCCAACCAACTACTGTTTAGATCGTTGTTGAAATGCACTCTATGGTATTGTTGTGCTATGCATTTTGAACCCAGCCCATACTTACCACAGATCGTGTTCTCGCAGTTTCGAGAGAACAGATGTTGATCTTCGACTTTTTTGATCGGGTGTTGATCGAGCGGGGTGAGTGTGGGGCCACGCTCAATACACTGTGCGAGGGGATTTTATACATTGATTTGTCATAATTGTACTAATCGCTGATCAATGTTTTGTGAGATTGCTTAAAATCTTTTTGGACAAGTGATATTATTGTGTAGCAACCGTCTGGACTAGTTCTATGCAATACACTATGGCAGCGGTTGGAGAAGCCAGAATCACCCAATAGTATTCTGATCGAGTTGTGCATTGCACAGAAGAGGAAGGTCTGGATCTGCCTTCACATGTCTGGGTGTCGGAGGGAGCGCCAGATGGACACGTCGGTTTCCAGGTTGGTTGTCAGGTCTCGGATGCTGCGCCGGGTTAGTTCAAGGTTTTTGTTCGTGGTGTTGATATGGGAGGGGACAATAGATTTAGTGATCGCAGCGTAGGTGAGGGCCTATGGGGGTTGGATTGCACAAAAAAATCAGCAGCGCACGCACTTTGTAGAGTGCGCATCAAACAAGATTTATAATAGTGGCCGCAGAGACACCCTGGCACCCTTGTTTGCTTGATATGCTGCTTGTGGAGCACCAGTCTGGCTTGTGTAAGGTGGAGAGGATGCGGTATACTGTGCGACAGAGGTTTTCGACATTGTGTGCACTGGGAGGGAACTAAGACTCAGGTTGAAGCCTTAGCGGGCCTTCACTGCCGACAAAGTTCAAGGGCGGAGGTTCCCAGGACTGCTTGATTGATTATGGAGACTTCTATCAATGGAGACATCCGAGTCGGTTTCACACAAACATGCATCTGCGGCCGAACTTTTGGCGACGTTGGTGCTTTCACTTGCCATGAGAAGGGATGTCGCAAAGGCCGGAAGCGTCTTTCTGGGGCTCTTGTGAGGGAAAAACAAGTCTTCGCTGCCAAATGAGCCTGGCTTCAAGTTCATTCCAGCCGAGACCCAGTTTCAGAGTCACTTGATGGCCAGCGCTCGGAAGCCTCCTCCACTGCTCCCCACACCTCAGGATCTTTTCAGGACCCATTGTTCTACAATCCTGCTCAACTGAGCATGAAATTCTCCTTCGCCGTTCGATTTCGGTGAACAATCGACTAATTCTGGATGGACCTACCACTGCAGCAGCTCATAGATGACATATTGCCCTCAGCTCTGCCCAGGCTGCAACACACAAACTGCAGACAATTTCGAGATGTGCTTCCAGAACAACTATTATCGCTTCCGCCTCCTGAAGCAATTGCTCGTGCACAAATGGCTTCAGCACCAGACACGAGTCACCCACTGCTTTCATCTCAGACTATTCTGCCTGCCCACATGGTGCAATCCGCTTGGTCCTTCTATGCTTTGGTACGTGAGTTATTCAAAATGCAGGTGAACAGGTTTGGGCTGTTCCGCATATACAACTCCAATTCCCCTCCTAGCTATGACCCAGAAGATCCATACTCGGTCGAGAACATGTGTTCTTCACGCATTGACCCAGAACCATCCAGCGCGGAGCTTTCAACCACCCACCCTGAGAACCCCTTCTACCCATACCCTAATAAGAGCTCGATGCGTCTTGGGAACTGGTATTGGAACCAAGGAGCCCAAAAATCGAAGGTGAACTTCAAAGAGTTACTCAACATCATTGGCGACCCTGCCTTTTCATCTTCCGCCATGTCAGAGGCTGCATGGGGCACCATCGACCAACAGCTCGGCTGCAATCAATTCAACGATGATGTTCCAGAGTGGCTGGGCGAGGATGATGGATGGAAACATTCCTCCGTCACAATATCAGTACCGTTTCACAGTCGATCAAGGAGTCCAGGGGCAAAAGACTACAAGGTCGAAGGCTTTTACCATCGTTCACTCGTTTCCATTATCAAGGAAAAGATCACGAATCCAGTTCATGCATCAAAGTTCCACCTCAAACCATACAAACTACGATGGCACCCACCTCATTGAGACCACGACCTAAGGACCTATGACAAACTTTTCACATCCACCGCATTCCTTGAGGCGCATCAGGCACTCCAAGACACACCTCCAGAACCCGGCTGTGACCTGCCCCGTGTCGTCGCCACACTAATGTTCTGGTCTGATTCAACACAGCTAACTGCCTTTGGCAATGCTAAGCTGTGGTCACTCTACGTATTCTTTGGCAATGAGTCGAAGTACCAAAGAAGTCAACCTACCAACAATCTCTGTTCTCATGCTGTGTATTTCCAAGTGGTAAGTGCTCATTGTTTCCCCCAAGAGATGATCTTATTTGTCGTCCAGCTGCCAGATGAATTCAAGGATTTTCTAGCGGAACATTTAGGCAATAAAGCTGTGAGCAAGATGCTTCATATCCACTGCCAGCGAGAGCTTTTCCATAAGGAGTGGAGGATACTGCTTGACAAAGAGTTTATAGCGGCCTATCAGCACAGGATTGTCATATTCTGCTGCGACGGTGTCAACCAACGATTCTACCCAAGGATGCTTACATACTCTGCCGACTATCCCGAAAAGTAACGTGTTGTTCATCCCCGCCTGGGTCCTCTACTAAAATCAGGCTCATCTGAACAGGGTCTTGATCGCCTGTATACGCAACCTCGGAACATACCCATGTCCATGATGCACACCTCCAATGACATCCGTCCCTGACATGGGTAGTGAACAGGATACTGTATGTCTCAGTGGCGCCCGTTGGCTTGAGTTGTTAATTATAATCAACAGAACAAGATATTGGATGCACGACATCTAATCTACGAGAACAACTACGCTGTCGGCTCCCTGCTCATTCAAAAGCTCCTGAAGGGCAAGTCTCTTATACCCACTTTGGTAGGTGTGGATTTAACAAGGCCAGTATATTCATACTGATCTGCGCAGAATGCTTTTTCAGAGAGACTCCGCGTGTTTGGTTTCAATCATTTCACGATGCTCATAGTTGACCTTTTGCATGAATTTGAATTAGGCGTCTGGAAGGCTGTCTTCACTTATCTCCTATGCATCCTTGACAGCTTAAAAGGGAACAAGTTGCAGGAACTTGATCAAAGGTAAGTCTAGCCATACTGCTTCTGCTATTCCGCTAATGTATCTCCCGTCTGCAGGTATTGCCAGGTCCCAATGTTTGGGTGAGACACAATCCGTCAGTTTTCAAAGAACACATTGGAGATAAAAAGATTGGCTGCACGTGACTGTGAAGATCTCCTCCAGGTGCATACATTCGTTGGCTGCTGTATGGCCTCCAACACTTCTGACTGGAATGAGCTCCACAGTGTGCTCTTCCTGTTTTCGAGGGCTTGCTGCCAGATCCCCATAATGCGGTCGTGCTGGACCTTCTCTACCTCCTCTGTCATTGGCACGGGTTAGCAAAATTGCGAATGCATACCAATGAAACTCTTCAGCTGATGGATGGCATCACAAAGTCCCTCAGGGACGCTATTCATGCCTTTGAATCTGACGTATGTCCAGCATTTACCACCAAAGAGTTAAAGCGTGAAGCTCAGGTGTGCCAACATCACGAGGCTCGCACTCGATCTCAGCAAGAAGGCCCGGGCTCCACTGCCACTGTCTCAACACAGAGATCGAAGACTCTCAACCTTTGAACCTACAAGCTCCATGCACTCGGTGACTACACAGCGTCCATCAGGATGTTTGGAACCACCGATTCTTACTCGACACAGCCGGTGAGTATCTATTACGCATCCGAATGCTAAAAACTCTAACTTTGGCCTCAGGGTGAACGGGAGCACAGAGTTGTGAAGGGAAGATATGCTCGCACAAGCAGAAAAGAGTTTGTCCGTCAATTGACTCAGATTGAGCAATGGCAAGTAAGAATACAGCATATCTGCGACTCAAAAAGGGGTGGCAGTTCATTGGAATCCATTCCGAACATCCCGGACGAACATTACAACATTGGGAAATCACAGCACAGGCCAATCGATCTTCATCAGTTCACCAGCCAAAGCTCAGATGATCCAGCCATAGCGGTACGTATCGATTTTGCCTGCTGCTTTTCTCATGACTAAACGACACTGTAGGACTTTGTTCCAAAACTGAAGTGCCACCTCTACCCTCGGATCAAGACAATTCATATGGGTGCTTCAGAGTCAAACGCCGATCACCACCTACAACTGGGTCTAGACAACAGTTACAGTGCATCGGAGGTCACCACCAATCACATGCTAATTAGAGACGGTCGTATCTACCAGCACAACGTCCTTCGCATCAACTATACCAGCACAACGTCCTTCGCATCAACTATACCATATACGATGTCAACCGCAGTCAGGACAATTTCAACCCGAACGGCCAGCACCGCGACATAATGATGCTGGCCAGAAACTGCAAGGGGGAGTTGCAGGTCGTCTCGGATCAGTTTTTTTATGCTTGGATCATCGGTATCTATCATGCGAATGTCCAGTATATCGGCCCCGGTCTCAAGGACTATAACATGCGCCGACTAGACTTTTTGCATGTACGATGGTTCGACCTGGTCCCACCAGACGCACAACGTGGAGTAACACTTGATATGTTGCAGCCCTCTCCAATGAACGCCAAGGACGCATATGGGTTTGTTGACCCCGCTGATGTATTGAGAGGTTGTCACCTTATTTCCGCCTTTGCAAAAGGACGGATAAGACCAGCTGACACCATGTCGTCCCCCTTATCAAAAGATTCTGATCACTGGAAGTATTATTACATCAACAAGTAAGCATACAGTTTATATCCCGGACTGTTTTTCACTGATGCTACTACCCAAAGATTCGTGGATCGTGACATGCTAATGAGATATCATTGGGGTCTTGGTGTAGGCCATATCTACTCTCATGTTCGGGGCAGTGATGCAAACCAAGCCAGGTCGACCCAAGCCAGCCCACAAGGTTTGCACTCCTGGTCCTCCATACCGAACAGTGCCTTCAAGACCACTCTTGACACTTCACTTGCGACCGGTGGTACTTCTCAAAGATTTGATGACCTCAACAATAACTTCTCGTTTTCCGATCTGGGATGGGACTTGTGTGAGAACTATGATCGTGGCGAAGCAGAGAGCAAACTGGGTGGCAAAGACATTCCTTTCTTGGCTGGCGATACTTCCCCCGTGTTCGCTGATGAATTCAATGATCTCGACCCCAGTCTCTCACTCACAGACCTGGATGCCCTTGAATGGGTGTCGCATGATGAAACAGACAAAGATGAATGTGTGTCAGATGACGATTCAGCTACTTCTGTTATGTACGAGATGTACGGTTCTGATTTGGGTGACGGGGAGTCGGAATAGTTATAATGTCTATATTGTTTTCTAGCCAATCAATGGATATGAAACAAAGAACCACGAAGCCGGACTTACCCTTGCAAGTTTCCCACCCTGCGCACAGTCCTCTCCTCAACACCACGACCTCACGATCATCAACATTGCAATGTCCATGATATCTGCCAATCTCATCCAACCCTCTTATTTTTTGTGAACATTCTCAGCAGCTGCAGGCCACCTGCACCAATCATTTCCCGATCCCTTCAAGACTACCAACGCGTTTCCGACAATATCGCAGACACAGTGGTCTAATACCAACCTTGGGATCAATCAGGTGAGTCGTAATTTCAGTATGTACATGATCTAATGCGCATATATTCAATGAATTCAAGTACTAGAAGTTGTTGAACCCCATCGTGTCCCTCATCCGCACACATCCAGATGTGGACGAGCACCAAGCTCACTGCGTTCGGCTGGGAACGCCATCCGACGACCAACAAACTCAGCGTATGTATGGCAGACTTGGCCCCACAATGGATCCGATGAGGTAGCCCCGGAAGTTTTGGTCGTGGTACACTTCCTGACGTGTTGCTCATGCGGTGGCGTATCCTCCCTGTACTCAACCTTGAAGAGGTGGCTTCGACGAGGCGTCTTCTCCTTGGCACTGGAACACTCGGGTGCTATGTCACCCGTACGCTCATGGTGCGTGCATCTGGAACACCCTCTCATGCCCTTGTGTGCCCCGTTCACCCTTGTAATCCTAGAGTTGGGGTGTCTGCATGATTATGTTTGTTGACTCCTCCTGCGTCCCCTCTCCAACTCTGTCTGCCAGCTCCTCTTTTATTTTGGAGACTCTCAGCGGAGGGTGCTGATCCCTCATTTAATCAGTAGAGAAGAGAATAATTTCGGCATGTAGTAGGTGTTATTGACATGCTACTGAATCGCTTATGTCATGATTTCATAGATGCATTATGGTACTCTAAGGTAATGGTTGGCCATTGGGATCATTGCAGAGCATGTCTCATTCCAGGCATTGGGATTTGGTGCCGGTGATGGTACTAACTTGGAAGTGCTGACCGTTTGCACTGCTTCATCGGCCGTTCCTCGCACGGTCTTCAGCCCCGATGGTTGGGGATGCTCGTGTGCATCTCCTCGTGTGGTTCGTTTTGGACCTCTTCGTCGGTCATGGCTGTCCACAAAATGATCAGTTGGCTTCCATTGGTCGAGACAGTTTTTTCCAATCCCTCACTCACATCACACCTGCCAGTGGGTCCTAGTGCTGCATTGTACTCTGTCCGCACCACCATATGTGCCGATGCCACTTCAGACCCAATATCAACCTCCATCCATACTGACGCATGTCCACCCCACCTATCATGGACACATGCACGTCCCATCCTTGCCCTCCAGTCCATGCAAACAGTCCAGTCCAGTCACGCCACCTGGGTTGTTCGTGCTGAAACACGAAAAAGACGTCATTGCAATGGGTAATGAGGCCGATGCTTGGGTTGGCGGGGTAACTTTTTCAGCCGGGATGTAGGATGGATGTGGCAGGTCATGGAGGCGCTCAAAGTGGGGATGGTGGGGACGAACGTGGGATTGATCAGTCATGCGAGTATACCGTGGAGGTGTGAAACAGAGCGCACTCAGTGAGCCTTGGTTTGTTTATGTATTTTTTTGGACATGACATAGATGTGTATTCCTCGATGCCCAGTTCTAGCAGAACAAGAAGTCATCTATTTCCAGATAGGCTTCATATCTACTCCCAGTCATGTCGACTCCTCGCCCTTGTACATGCACTCATGGAAACTGGGCTCACGCTCACTACATTCGACAACAAAAACCCCTGGTTTCTTGTGGCCGAGCACGATGGTGTTAACCTCGCACAAAGCTGGGGGCACCAGTGGTGTGACAAGTGACATCACATCACCACAGTGCCGTGGTGATTACCGCGTCACACAGTCCTCAGCGCTTCAGCTGGTGACGCCCTTTGTGTCACGCTTTCACAAGTGACGAGGGTATTTAAGGCTACCTCAAAACACATAAACCTCAGCTCCTTCCTTTCAGTCAATCATTTTCCTTCTGCCTTTCTCTCATGACGAGTTCCACCAACATACCGGGGGCTCCCCATCCAGAGTCTTCAACAACGGGACAGAAGTGACCACAATCAAATGCCTTGCAAACAGGGCTGAGGAAACAGCCGTGAGTCTCGCTGACTCATTGTTTCTGAAACAACCACAAAGATCAGCACTAGATCCTTAGGTCACAACACTAGTCCTAGCTAGAGAAGATAGAGGAGGGGAGGATATCACAAGGTCTTTGTGGGAAGAAACCAAGTGAACTAGACTGGGGATGCCAGCCGTCGTCCACTGGGCTTTTATACTATTGGCATATGTGCACAGACCAAGCTGTGTGTGAGAGTAGATGGCTACATAGGTACATAGGAGAATGGAGATTAAATACATGCTGCACACACATGGTGTGGCAGAATGGAAGAGAAGCATAGTGTGTGAAGGAAATGGAAGCATAGAGCAGAAATGAAAAGAAGTACATACGGTAATGAATGTGTGAACGAGATGAGATCTCGTGAGAGCATGAATATAACTATAAGCATCTGTGAGTGCGAGAGAAAGAAAAGAAAGTTACAAGTCCACTGTATGTTGTGCAATAAGATAATCGCATGGCTTGATAAGATTAGATAAGATAAGATCAAAAGAAAAGATAAGGAGTGAAATTGTCACTTTGTTACAGTTTCACCATACTGACTGAATGCAGAAATGTTCAAGACCTGTTGGTACACCACGGACGACACTTCAGACATGCAATTCATGGGTTTTGCAGTGTGCAGACATTGCTCACTAATGGCCTTGCCATGATGGGTGAACTGGGAGATAGAGACTTGGAGATGTTTTCGGATCAGTAAGTATCTTCATTATATACAGTTGATTTCACCTTTGGTAATCCGGCACAGCGAAAGGGAGGAGTATGGTGTCTTTCGCGAGCTGCTAAAACTGGTCCCATCGCTCAAATCTCGACTCTTGTCTTCTGATGAGGAAGAGGTCATTACTATGGCAGAGTTGGTGAGTCTTTGGCTTGCTATCAAGTGATCTACTACCACATTGATCCCACAGATTCAGAGAGGTGCCAATGGCACCAGGGCCGACAACACAAAGGGAATGAAGTGCACTATCATCGACTGGATTACTCTGGCAGGTCAAATGCTCAACCCTCACGTCCCACATAATGCAAAATCTGCTCGAGGATTCAACCACGAACGCACCGGCGCACTACTTTGCCCAGCTGGGTATGACTGGTCTAATGCGGAGTAAGTACTTTGATCTACTTAACCTATTCCCTACAAAACGTATTCCAGAATTAAGGAGAAGCTGCGCAACGGACAGCTCCAGGTTGCCAGGGATCAATGGCCCATCTTTCTGTATGCAAACTACGCGTATGACGTGGAAGATCCATGGAATGGCCTGTTGCACAGTGGGATTTTGGTTTCGGTATGTCATTTTTCCGTATGCTCGACCATTGATTTACTAACGGACTATGAACATGCAGGCCTACAAGTATATATTTACTTCTCCAAGTTCTGTCGACCTCACAGAGCCGAAGGCCACCCGCTCTTGCAACGCTTGTATCCATGGGATATACCATGCAACGAGAGCTTCGATCGTGTATGTTGCAACACAGGTGAGTTCTTTTCAATCACCACTTCAGCTTCTGCCAACAGCTAATACTTTTCATAGGCTCGTTTTGCTTTGATGTTGGCCCAAGTATTTTCACGCACGGATCTCTTGACGGACTCTGAACAGTTCTATAACAGCATTCTCGAGCTTCTTCATGACTCAGATGAGCAAGATGAAGTCAACCAACTTTTACAATGGTGGAATAGGTAAGTACAATGTTATATTCCATATCATTCACTCCAAGTCACATATTAATAATTGGGTAGGCAGATTTTCCCCGCCCATGCTGAGAGTGCTCGGCTACCATCCAAGAACAGCGCATTCGCAACAATTCGGCAGAGGTGAGTGGCGATCAAAACTGCGGCTGGAGGTGCTGGTCCAGCCTGAGATAATCATTTTCATGTTACTAGCTTTGTGCCCTCCTTCCTATCCTTGCATTAGAATTTTGTATTCATGTTACATGGAGTGAACACATTAGAATTTGTGTCTGCTTTCCTTGTCATGTTGTGATCTGTCAGGATGTTGAATGATTTGGATGGATGGTAGTACCATTATGTTACTATGGTTTAGAATTCTGATATTGCAGATAGAATAGTCCATGTATCTATTCTTGCTACATGCCTAGAATTCTGATGTCCATGGCAAGCACTGTCTCATTGGGAGATCAGGTTGTTGATGGAATTCCAATGTCTATGGCAAGCACTGTCTCATTGGGAGATCAGGTCATTGATGGAATTCCGATGTCCATGGCAAGCACTATCCTGAATTGATACTTGATCAATGCTAACAACACTCCCAAGGATTACATAGTGTTATCAACCAATGTATCATTGTGATGCATCTTATAGCATTTTATGTAGTATATAAAGCTATCTATTGAGTTATCAACTCCTTAAAATTTTCCTGATGTCAGTCTTTGTCTCTGGCCGCCGTTGGCCCTTCGTCTTTCATCCATTCTTTTCCCCATCACCCGACCATATCCAGACTCGCTGGATTAGTCATCGTCACTGTGCATCGTCACACAACTCCTCCTGCCGAACCTGTATACAACCCCCTGGGTCGAGAATACTTGTACCCCTTTATCTCTTGGTTTTCACTCTTCGAAAACCTTTCGTTTCTTACAGCGGTTCAATTACATTTTCATCTATAAGCCTGGCATTTCTAACATAAAAGCTGATGCTTTATTATGTCGTGAAGACCATGCCCAAGGAGTCGAAGATGACAACAAGGGTATTATTTTAATACCACCAGAGTGAATACAAACTCAGACCTGAGTTGAAATTCATGATGAAGGCAAACAAATCTTAAACTCATCAAGAGCCAGATAGTTCTGCTCAAAGAGAGCGAAGTGATTGATTTGTGCCAAAAGTATGGTGCATGCAGGGTCGATGAACTGCTTTATCGGGATCACCAGATCTACATTCCTGATTCTGATGATATACAAATGAAGATACTAAATCTATGCCACAACTCTCCAGTCGCTGGTCACCCAGGAATGGCAAAGACACTTGAACTGGTAGAGAGAAGCTATTGGTGGCCCAAGATGGCTACTTTTATCCACGAATATTTATCTTGATGTGACAGGTGCACTCGAATGAAAACTGAAAACCAGCCCAAAGCAGGGCTGCTCCAACCCTTAGAGGTCCCATAAGGGCCATGGTAGGATATCTCCACAGATTTCACCATGGATCTGCCTTTATCTAATGGATTCAACTTGATTCTAGTGGTCATTGATGTGGAAGCATCATGGACTTCCCACATCTATTGTATCAGACTGAGGACTGCAATTTGCATCTGCAGTCATGCAGGAAGTGTGCAAGCATCTCAGCATTCAATCTAAATTATCCACTGCATTCCACCTGCAAACAGATGGGCAAACAGAGCAGATGAATAGAGACCTGCAGCAGTACCTTCGTTTATACTGTGCAGAAAAACAAGATCAATGAGCCAATTGACTTGCCATCACCCAGTTCTCCTATAATTTGAAGATGCAGACATCTTCAAAGAAAACACCCTTTGAAGTGTCACACAATTACAGTGGCTCAAAAAACTGTCCCAATGTTTGCATGCTTTTCACTAAATGTAATAATTCCCAGTAACCCCTAAACCTAGCCCAATACTATGAGTGTATGAAATGAAGTACTTACTCATGGAATTCTAATACTGCAGGGGTTCAGAGATTTGAATAAGATCTGATGAAATGGCAGCCATTTCAAAACAATGACTCATTGGGACAGTTTTTTGACTTTGAGTTTTGGTACCGTATATGGGACCATAGCATGCTGTAATATGGTTAGATGCACTTGGAAAGTACTCCATTATGTTACATTTATGTAAATGAGTGTGGGACATCATATATAAACCTTGCCATTACCAGTATATTCCCTTATTACCACCATACAATCTCTTCTGCTGCTTTTAGAAATAATATCACCTTGTGATCTTTACTATAGGGAAATGGTATCTCAAAC
>JBBPQE010000796.1:0-12377 GCA_038092335.1 Boletus vinaceobasis
ACACTGCGAGATAACTGTCACTCAGGAGGGCACATCGGACACCATGCCAGGCACAGACCGTAATGCTGAGAGGTGTCGATTCAACGAACGACCTACAATAATCGGTGTTGGTCATACAGACAACGACCTAAGACATCCCGACATTATTCAGAGGGAGAAGTCGTCGGAAGCAGTGCGTCACGGGAGATGCATCTGGTACGCTATGCGACGTCAGTTATTTTTTTGGCCAGAGAAAGTACAACCTACCTACGAGGTTGACACCACGCCATGCATACAGGATGATCTCGAAAGGTGCCGACTCAAAAAGCGACTCGAAATCATAGCGATTAGTCGTATCGACCACCGTGAGGAACATCTTGATTGAGGGAGCAAAATCGTCGGCTGTGGAGGCTGTGGGGGGCACTTGGAGAACATGAAATGTGCTCTATCGTGCGAGCAAGAGGACCTACATCAGTGATTGCAGAAAATAATCATATCTTGCAAGCTTGTTAATGCTGATAGTCTAGGCCGACGTCGTGAAGGTTGGAATCGTACTAGTTACACATCTTGGTATTCACAAACCAATTAAATGAGCCGTTACTCGCCTTCCCCGCCACGATTGGTGTGGAGTGCATAGAGTTGAAAGAGCCTGTCGTGTTTGATATGACCATCCACGGGCAGCAGATGACCGCGTCACAGGAACGGTTCTAATTCCACAGCCTCGCGACGATCTGCTCGGGCCCAGATAGCCAAGCGACAAGGCGACTTTTCAGATGTCCTTTCGCCTCGTGATTTCCAAGACCGACAGTCTACCACTTCTATGCATATCAGCACTGCTCCAGACGCTTGGCGAACAGTGGCTCGCTCTCATCGTTGCGCCAAGTTACCCTTGTGCTGAATTCGAATCTCGGCGACAGATCTACCAACATCCATTGACGGGAGACGAACTTGGAAATGTACTGGCGGGCTATTTGGGGCATCCGCGTTGGGCGGTGTTGGAAGAGCTGGATCCGGAGGGGACCGTGTACAAAGGGCGGAAGAGGGTTCAAACGTTCGTGATGCTGGCGGGGGTGCGAGACCGGAACCCGAAACTCGGAAACAAACATGCCATCACCTCAGCAGGGGTTTACACCGACGCCGTGAGCTTCTCCATGTCAGCGCTCGTCTCGTCAATGCTTTCGTGTACACTAGAGGATATGGGACATGTTATAACAGTCAGGAACAGTACAGAAGAATATAGAAAGTGCTATGAGGCGCCATGGCTTAGATTCGTCTGGTGTTAGAGACATACCCATCCGACCAGCGGCAGGCGTCTCTTATGAGCGTCTCTTATGAATCATGATTTGGTATGCCGAACTCGAGAATCCATCGATGAATGGCGTGAAAACAATGAAAAAGCATGGGAACAAAAACCTCGTGTGGATACATGAAATCGGAACAATGGGGGATCAAACACGGGAAAGGCTGCAAAGGAGATCGTCGGTGAGCCCTCCGTCAACGATTACTCCATCAGAGAACTAACCACCGACGAGCGATGTTTATCAATCCCTACGTAGACGCTTTCGGGGTGATTTTGAATCCGCGTCAGATGTTCTAGCCATCTCCAATCCTCACTTGGATGATCGAAGCAACACTGATCGTGACGCAAGGCTGCCTTGTGGTGACTGCCCATCGCAAGACGCGACCGACGTTGGTCGCTCAAAATCCATTTCTGTTAGTTGCTGCCTTTGAAGGATTTTTCCCATGTGCGTCTGTGCAAAGGGTCGCCCTCTATTCCGCATAGCAAGTAGCGCCCACACGGAAGGCAGTGGTGAATCTGGAAACCTAATTTCATTATCTTCGAAACTACCAGGCATCTCGAATAGATTCCACTGGGCTGCTGCACCGTTGGACGAATGTGTCGTAGGCACATCAAGGAAACGACATAGCCGGAGGTACGATTGATAGTCTCCGAGATAGAGCTGCCCAGCGAACACGTTCAGCTGGTCCATCAGAGCCCAAGGTAGAGTCCAGTCAGAGGGCAGGGGAGGGATGGAATAAAGTCTGAGATCGTCAGACAGTTTCATTCGCTGGGATGTGCGAGGTGCATACACATGAAGGTGGACGTGTTCGCTTGCCCTGATGTCTGGCATCAAGCGGTCCGCTTCAAATGGGCTCAGGATAACGAGCAGTTGGTTGCGGTCTTTCATATTTGTACGGGAGAGAATCCACTGGACAGGTCGAAGGTATTGGTCTATAGTTCCTCGAGTGGACTCAGGCTTGATGGTCTTGCAGAAATCCGCCGTCGCCAAGATATATGGGCTCCAGACGTCAGCATCCCGAGTAGCTGCAGAGCTGTCTTCGAGAGTTGTGAAGACGGGATGAAAAGCACTGTTCGCCTGTAATAGAGATATCTCGCCGGTGTTCACGAATTTGACAACGTCTGGATGGAGGTAATGTTCCGCAGGTTCTGCCTCGGGAGGTAATTCCAACTCTTGTTCGCGTTCCAGCTCGCGGTTGACCTCCCGTTCCTGTTCTTCTTCCATCTGTGCACTAGGAAGTGATAAAACACCGAGATCTCTGCAGCGTTGGAGGATGTCCGGATCCAGCCCTGACAAAGCGCTGGGTTTTTCTTCAGTTTCACGGGGTGTATAAAGATCGGCCAGCGATTTGCTATCTGGCTGAAGCCACGCATCTGACAGCTGATCTGGCCCGAGTTCGTCATTGCAGAAGCGGGTCCACGCATCGTATCTCGATTTGTGATTCATGCCTTGTTGTGCCCAGTAGGGAGCCCGCTGCTGTATATCGGTCCAGGTCTCGTGTATTGCCCAGCATAAAATGTCGACAGTAGCGACTCGAATGTTCGGATCGTCTTTTCCGACCACAGCACGGATACTCCGATCAACCCCGAGCGGTGCAAAGAACATGACAGAGTGACCATGTCCCAGTTTGCGCATCCGCATACAACCTGAAACCCACAGACTGTGTGAGATTCATTCAGCGAATCACGGTACCGAAAACGAACCTTGGACCAGATGATCTTTTGTGACCCTGGGTCCTAGTGTGACAGCCGCTCGGGATCCGATGGGGAGTTTGATGTCAGCACCCCTCGTGTGCGCATGATCCAGATAGACGATACAACGGTCTAACTGAGAAAGCGGGGACGATCTCATTGATTGGGTGGTACCACTTTTTGTGAATACCATCAGTTCATCCCTCTTGTTGAAATAGATGGCACCAGCAGCATCACGGGTGATGCCGAGCCATGCTTTAGCCACTTGGTCATTGGAAAAATCGAGTATCTGTGCGCCAACATCCAGCAAGACACGAATACCGGGCTGTTGCGTAGCTATAATTTGGAGGAATCTAAGGGTGGTCCATCGTTCGCCGTTCTCGTGAGTTACCATATAGGAGTTGTTCTCGGGCTGGAGAAGATAGGCAAGAACCCTGGCATTGGTTCCCTGCTGGTGGTCGAGGTCATGCTGAGAAACAGACATGGGTAGTAGCCATTGGCCGTCGTTCGTGCCCGAAAATCCTGATGCTTAATTCAGCAACCGAATGGGGCAACACGGAACGACCTTCAGCTTCAGGTCTACTCACCAGTTGTAACATTTTCGCGTTTCTCTGCTAAATCCCAACTAGACGCAGAGAGTTTCCAAGGAACCTCTTTCGCTTCTTTCGGGAAGACCACTTGCGAGAGGTAAAAATCGACTGCTGCCTGATTCCGATGGAAAAGCGGGAATATGACCTTGGTCCATTGCTCCGATGACTTGAGATTGAGGTCGCGAAGTTCCTGAAGCGAGTCTGGTATTGACTCGCGGCCATACTCTTTGATCCAAAATGCGTATTCCGTGGACGGATCATCCTGGGCTAGCAAAATTTCGAAAGAAAGTCTCAGCTGCTCCTCGCTGAGACCGGTATAGTAGTAAGATAGGCAGGTGAGAATGATAGTGATATCTGGATGGCCAAACTGGGTGTTGGGTGCAGGCACGTCTTTAGCCCGATACGGGACGGCAAGCATTGTGGAGGTCGAGGAACGATCACTGTATGATTGCGGCGGCGACTCAAGGCCATAGTCAACACGCCATCTCCGCCCTGCAAGAACAAACCATAGAATGTTGGAGGCTAGGAGACCACGTAGGAGTAGTAAACCACTCCACAGATGACTCTGGTCAGAACTCTTAGCATATTCCTCCACGCACTTGGCTGTATTGGGAAGGAGATCCTCATCAGATATGAAACTACGAATCGCGCGGCGCAATGCTTGCTGATGTGAGGGGATGCTTTGAACCTTGAGGTTCGTTAGCCGTCCAGCCATTACGTCGTTCACGATCGATGATACGAGACGTTGTCGGACCTCCGGGGCTCGCACGATATGGACATGCGGAAACGATCCGGTTGGGCCACGCTCGTACTGTATGAAGTTGGGGGCATACATGGAAAGTGAATACGCATGTCTCTTCAAGAGACGGAGGACCTGTTGAGTGATCGTCCATCGGTCAGGGTACCCGTCCATGTGTTGCTGGAGGCCGATCGTGTAAATGAGTTGGAACCGGGGGCGAAGGATCTCGTCGCTCTCGTCGAGGATATCTCGAGCATGAGAATGAATCCACTTCTGAAGCCTCAGCCACTTGGATGCGCTGGCGGAAGGCCCGGAAGCATCCCAAGTGCGTTCGTCATTGTAGTTGGTAGAAGCGGCGCACGTTTTGCGCGAGTGGTCGAGCGACTGGCTCAGTGATCGGAATATGGTACCCACAAAGCTGTGTTTCTGCAGCTAGAGTTAACAGTCAACTGAATCATCGATCATCAACATAATTATCCATACTCACCGATTTGAGCGACAGGGACGTCGTGATGTACTTATAGATCGATTTCTGAATCTTCGGTAATGGGTTGGTAGCAAGTTTGCTTTCACGAATCTGCTCCTCCACGCTCATCAACTTGAGTGACACGACGTGTTCGGGCTGGACAAGTAAAATTCCATGTCCAGCCATGCATTGAGACATGATCTTGTGAATTTTATCGACTCGAGGGCCACCAGCCGCATAGCCAGACCGAAAGAAGGGAAGGTGGTATATTGGCCTGTTAGGAAGCCCGCAGAGGCGAGAAACCAACAAATCGAACATCTGGACCGTCAATGCTTTGGGGACAATGATGCGAACCAGCCGTTTTCCATTAGCAAGAGCAGCAGCAGCGATGGGGATGATCACAGATGATTTCCCTTCACCCATGTTGACCTGCATCACAGTGTTTTCTCCGGATGTGGGGGACATGATCTCCATCGCAGCTTCTGCCTGAGTGCGACGAATAAGAAAGTTTCCTTGAATCTGACGCAAGCAAACAGCGACGTTAGTTGGAACAGCCGTTCGGACTCATCAGAACCGCACCTGAATCAATAGCCAATCTGGATACTCTTCAGCTTCCCATCCGTCACATCCCTCGTTTTCCAACTCCTTTGAAAACTCTTCTTCGAGACCGTCCAGAGCAAACCGGAGTAGTCTCCGGGCACGCTGAAGCTCCAAAAGTAGTAAGGCCAATGATACCAAGCATTTCATCCAGCGTGAAGGGACATCGATCTGTGAGGTACGTGCGAGACATCGCAAGAGGAAATCTCCCGTGACCGGTGGCCACTGACCAAATCGATGGAGTGCTTGTTCTAGTGGGTCGGTCGTCGGACCCAGGCTCTTGTTGAGAATATTCAAAGCATTCAGATAGTTACCTCTGCATTGCATATAATGTTTCTCAAGCGCCTCGATGCGGTTCTCCCCCACCACACAGCGAGTCGTTTGAGATTCCTCACGAACACGTTCTGCACTGGCGTTGATGCGGGTGACATATTCCCGTTGAAAAGAGGGCTCAGATTTACTCATCAGAAGAGAGAGTAATCGATTCATTTGGGGAATGTCATCTAGCAATGTCTTGTGACTGCGGTGAGGCAAAGTGGCACGGGCCGGCAGTTCTGGCACTGGTCGGTGGGAAAGCAGCTGAGCGAACGTAATCGGCCATGGTGTATACCGTTGAGGCGAGACTGGGCGTGGAGGGGTCTGAAGTGGTCCAGGTTCTGCGGGGATGCGCGCAGAAGTTGGTCCAGTGGTGTGCCACGGAAACAGGTACGCAGCTCGTTGAGCGGCACGCTCACCCTCCCAGCGCCTAGTTCCACCGTTGGCGCTCCAGAAATCAATACCCTGCATTTCCTCGTGCGCGTTATTGATTTGAGGATACCGGGTCGAGAGCCAATCATTGTTGTAATCGACTTGGGGAAGTTTGGGTCGCGTGACTCTTGACCGACACGCGGCCGACTGTAAGAGACAGAGTGCTGCCTGAGCACCTGTTTTTCCTGTCAGTGTATCAGGCCGATGGTAGCTAGTCTTGGCATGCAGATAGGCAATATGTAGCGTGCTCTCCAAGCTGCCATTCCCTATCAAGCAACCCAGTTCGATATCCACGTCGTATGTGTGATATGAATAGGATGATTGATCAAATATGAGGACGCGTCTTGGGATAAGTTCCGCTGGAAGGTGAGATTTCTGCCGGAGAACAAGGAGAGTCTCTGAACCGAACAGTGCCCCGACACATTGATTCTCGTCGTAAACCATGTCCTTGAAGTCACGGGATTCGAGTTCTCCTTGCGCATTGACGAAAAATGATAAGCCATAGCAAGGCAGTGCAACAG
Organism: Boletus vinaceobasis; assembly: GCA_038092335.1. NCBI lineage: Eukaryota > Fungi > Basidiomycota > Agaricomycetes > Boletales > Boletaceae > Boletus > Boletus vinaceobasis. Next base: position 6,632 of record JBBPQE010000796.1, read on the forward strand.
ACAATCGTAACCCTGAGTCGTTGGGGGACACGGTAATTAGAAGATTGTAGGATATATGCTTGAAACACTGCGAAACCATTGCCCAGGTGGAGCTTCGGATGTCGACAAGGGTCTCACGACCTTTGTACACATGATATTGTTCAGATGCACAGTCTATCCTCCAGTTATCTGACGATTCTTCCCAGAGCCGTTCAAGTGGGCGTATTTCGATGATTTTTGTGGACAGATTCAACCAGTGAACATGGTTATCTTCGACGAGTGACGGTGGAAGGTGATGCCGCAAATCTCTCAAAGGAATCAGCTCGAGGAACTCATGTGTTTCATCGCACCGCGCTTGAACCAGCAGATTGTTATCTCGCAGTGAAAAGTACACCTGTGTGTATTTCAACCATCATAATTATGTCATGTGAGGTCGATAGGTGTACCTTGCGTTTCGGCGGCGTGGCTAGGGTTATGAAATCCATTCCAGGGAGATTGGATGATGTGACAAAGGGGCCTTGCTGAAATCAACAATCAGGGACACTTGTTTATACCAGAAACTGCAGCATGAACATACGTCGTGGAAGATTTGTTGACACAACTCTGGAAAGTCCCTAATCACGCACTGCAATCCATCTAATGGTTGTCCATCCAGTCGAAGTGCCCCATTGAGCAGGTTAAAGTGTACTGTTTGCGAGTGTTGGTCCTCAGTTTCGCATGTAAACCAACGGGTACTTGGATGCTGCAACTGCAAGCATTTGTGTGGACTCGGCTTGTGGGTGGTGATAATCTTGCTAATTGCAAGGTCGACACCATAGTCTGATGCATCTGCAAGGATTACACCCCCCAAGATCCCCTCGAGTACGAGAGCGAGACGACGGTCTCGTTGGAAGAGCAGTCGTGAATAGGCGGTAAAAAATTTGACATCTGAATCTTCGTTGACCGTGGCTGAAGAGTTAGTTTTATCTGAGTAGTCAGTACTTGGCATTCTAATATTCAGCAATGAGACATACTCTTAGAACGGAGTGCATATATGAAGAAGGCACAAGAAAGTAGAGCATCGATATCCTCTGCGGAATGGAACAGCTTATAGAGAGTAGCAGGGTCAACATCAAACGTGCTTCGACAAGTGGCAGCCATGTCGAGCAAAAGCTCTCTACGTTTTGTGTTCATAGGTGCCATTGAGAGGTTATATGATAGCTCCTCCACCCATCTGAACGTCCTCTTGCGCACACTCCGAAGCAGCGCAATGGCTCGATCAGAAGCGTATTCGCTGGGGCACGATGCAAGCACTCGAGTGAGCAAGAGAGAAATAGTGTTCATCATCACCGAGTCGATCAAGCCAGCTCCGACATCCACAAACAAACTGTCGAGCTCGTCCAGAAGAGCGCCGCAAAAGGATGAGTCTTGAAGCTCATCGTGCCACGTCCATGTCCCCGTATTCAAATCGAGCGGTCCGACCTGAAGGGCCGCGTGGGCGAGGAGGAGGTGAAGATCATGACGACGGAAATTGAGAGTTCTGTTGTGGAGCCCGCGCAGGATATTAAACCACTGGAGTGAGCCACCACTGCGCAAGTGTCCAAAGGCAATGAATTCGTCAAGGGAAAAATCCGCACGGGGACAGTCCGCTTGAGCAGCCAAGACGTCGTTGGAGGTGTGAGAGGCAGAACGTATATATTTTGTGAGAGTCTTGTTTTCTGCATAGTGCAGAGTCATCTTCCTGGCAAGCCCGGATCCGCGGTTGAAGACTTCCGAACCTTCCCGGTCATTGTAACTCCTCTCCAACCATATTGAGAAGTAGTACGATGTGGTATCTTTATTAGGGCGTTGCGTCACATAACGTAGTGTCGGGCTATTGCTCTCTTGAGAACGCGAATCCCATGGATAAATATAGGCAGCTCGGATCTGGAAGTGGAGCGGTGGTCCTTTGTGCTCGACAAAGTAGGGCTGGATTGCTGGAGCGTGCGCAAGTAGATCATCTTCACACAATTGCCGAAAGTTCAGGGGAGGGCGAGGAAAATAACTATCCAGAATTCGGCCCGCGGCAGAACGCCAGATACGAACGCACAGTGGGCATTGCAGTTCAAATACCACAACCTTCGCGTGCAATGGCAGGGCGGGCAACGGCGAGTAGGAAACCTCTGCCTCTGTTCCCTCAACCGGTCGGAAACTAGCAGGTTCCCGCCGCAAACCAGCAGGTCCAACCACCATCGGGTCTTGGTCGATGCGTGCTTTGAGTTGCTGAAGAGGTAGAGATTGGTCATAGTAATGGACAGGGAAACTGTCTTCGGTGAACTCATCCGAAAGGACCGACCATCCCGGCCGTGATCGAGAGTGGCGTGCAGAGAGGTACTGGTACGCACGAGAAAGGCGATGCAGGCTGGTTGTCTTGCGCAGGAGAAGTTTTTCCAGGAAAGCTATCGGAATTTCAGGGGAATAGTCGGCGAGCAGGGGAATCTCCTTCACAACTAGCTTGTCGAGTGCGACGAACAGCTCAATCGCAGTCAGGACCGCGACGGATTGCTCTTCTGGATTTCCGCGCCATCCCCCGTCGGCCACTATCAGATATTTATCCATCAAGATCTCGAGGTGTATGCACGCCTCTTCCACATTCGTGACGCAGGCCACCCAATCATCAAGGCCCTGCTCGATTGATTGCTCAACGTCATAAAGTGTAACCTCAGGGTCAACACCGTATCCTTCCTCAAAAAATGTCCCATTCGACGACAAGAAATCGTCGATAGTGCCGCGGCGACGATGGCTGGGATGAAAGGGAGTGCTGAGGGGTTCGTGGCCGCGATCCGCGAGAGCGCTGCGAATGTATTCATGACTATTCACGAGCGAGAGTTGCGTGTCTCTCCTGAGCTCATCCTGAGAGGGACTCTGAAATGGCGGCGCACGAGCGGTCGGCTGCTTCCACCTGGCATCGAGGATGTCTCCAAGGTAAGCGGATGTCTTCAGTGCCATGTCGAAGAGCCAGTCGGGGATAGAAGAGCGGATCTTGCTTAAACGTCGGAGAATTTTACAGGACATCAATTGAAGCAGATTACTGGAAAGCTTCGCATTGTTGGGATCCCTTGCAAGGGTGCATACGAAGAACAACATGAATTGTTTGTAGGATGCACGCCCAAGAGGAGAACGATCAAAAGACATCTGAATTGCGACCCTGATGAGAAGCCAGAGTGACGAGCGACGCCAAGTAACCATGCGTGAGCCATTGCCCCTGACAACGTCATCGCGAACACGTTTGGTGATGAGAGGAAGATTAACAGTGTGACTAACACCTCGCGAGATGGCAGCGAGCAATATAGCGATATATTGCGGATGATCAGGGGGAGGGAGAGGAAGATCCGACACGTCCCTGCGAGAGAGAAAATTGGCGAGTTCGGATTGAAAGTGCCCTTTGTCAAACACCTCGTTCGAGGCCTCGACGGCTGCTGACCCAGGATACGAGAATTCCAGGGACCCCACCATCTCCGATACAACATCAGCGCTTGGGGATGCCTTGAACCACTCGAACAGCGTGCGGTTCTCCTGCCTCGTGAGGACAAACGCAGCATATTGACGTCGGATGAAAAACATGAGGATATCTATGGATTGTCAGCTTGGATTTAGAGCGTAGTACCTGTGAGCGTACCTCCTGTTTGCATTCCGCGCAGCTGGGAAATGACATGGCCTCTATCCAGGCGCTGAGACCGAACGCAGGCTTGCAAGTTGTCTAGCATCTTTGTGATGTGATGCCACCGAGGTTCAGGGGTTCCGTAGACGTGTGCACTATAAGCATGGGCCGCAGCGCACACAGCACGAGCTAGTGAAAGTTCGTTCTTTAGGGTACAGTCCGGTTCTTTTGGAAGTTTGACAGGAAAAAAAACGTGGGTAACAACATAATCATACGATGCAGGATCGAACGCTGGCAAGCTCGTAGTTCCGGGATTGGGGTCACCAGTGATAGACGTGGTCAACATGGTGGTATTCAGGAGAGAACTGGAAGTGAGAGTGCGGTATGTATTTGAAGGGCACAGCAACTAGTCACCTTGATCAGCTCTTCCTATCATGTACTAAGTCTGGTGACGGTCGACGGTAAGTTGCCTCGCGCAACCTCTTTTGGACGGGCTGGTCACGAGACTACCCTTCCCACACCATACTCCCGACGCATCGCTTGCAGTTGGGTATGCCTAAGATAAGAGGTATCAGAGGTGTTGAAATGATCATCAAGGTCTCGGGATCAAGCTTCAAGAATAGGGCGTGGATACAGCGTAGCAGTGACAAAGCCGTATTAGTATATGTTGTGGTACACATTGTGTACATTTCTGGAATGGTCTATCAAGATTCAATAATTTAAAAAAAAGAGCGGATACTCAAGAGGACGGAAAACAAGCGATCAAGACCAAGGGGTGTTTCCGGGGACCAGGAGCAAAGAAAACGGACTTACCGGCCGTTGCTCGAACCATGACTGAAATCACGCACAAAATGTGGGCCGAGTAGTCCTACTGAGTCACTAGTCATCCTCGAGGGGTCGTCACCATCGTTGTGAACACACGCATAGCTTTCACATTTAAAGGCTAGCAATACAGAGAAAGGAGCCCAGAACGGATCGTTGATGCATCTGTCGAGTCGCACCACAGAACCAATTCTACATCCGCAAGCGGCCTCCACAGCCGACGACCTCATGCCCTCAGTCAAGATGTTCCTCACGGTGGTCGATATGACCAGTGGCTATGATTTCGAGTCGCTCGTTGAATCGATACCTCTCCGATCACCCTGTATGCATGGCATAGCATCAAGCTCGTGGGTAGCTCGGCGAAGAGAACAACACTGACCTCACGTAGCGTACGGGACGCATCACGCACGACGTACTGCTTGCGATGATCTCACCCTCCAATGTCCCCACTCTGAATGCCGTCGGGATCTTTTAGGTAATTGTCTGTGACCAACACTGATGATTGCGAGTCGCTCGTCGGGTCGACACCTCTCATGATCACGGTGGGTGCTTGGTATGGCGTCGGGTGTACTCTCCTGAATGACGTTTACCTCGCAGTGCACGAGACACATCGTGCACCACGCGCGGCTGGTTTCGAGCTCTTCTTCCAATATGCGAGCTCCAAAAAATGTCGGCTTCTTGACAACCTTGCGACAGAGCGTTTGTGGGTCACGTACTCGAGCTCTGGTGATAAGGGTGATATTGAAAAGGGGTGGAGGGCAGTTGCTGCCCCTTGATCTCGTTTGGCAGGATGCTCACTGCGGAATGGTGTCAGATGGCCTGTAATCCCAGCGCGACTAGTTGATAAATCTTGAGCATGTTCTGGCACAGATGTTTTGGGCTGATGATTTGATTGGAGCAGAACACGCTTGTGGTGAATAGACGCCAGTCACTAGTCACTAGCTTCATTCTGATGGAAAGAACAATTAGATTCCCCCGTTGGACGACGGGCTCGAAAGATAGAGCCAAGGGAAGCTTCCAATGCAATGCGAGCTCGAACGGAATGCAAAGAAGCCGCAACTACCTTTCACGTCGGTGGGCGAAATATTGTCCTAGATGTGTGTCCCTAGTGCTGATTATTTCACCAGGCTCAATGCCAGTGTGAAAGCCAATAATTTCATGGATTTTTGGGCGGTCTAGGCACTGGTCCCGACGCGACCACAACATGGCGCGCAGTGTGGAATACTTTAGTAGTCACTATAATATTAGCAATAAGCTAGTTACCTGTGGAATACTTTAGTAGTCACTAAAGTATCCTGGTACAGTACGAAAATCCTAAGTAGGTAT
>JBBPQE010000797.1:0-12374 GCA_038092335.1 Boletus vinaceobasis
ATGTTACTTTCTAGAGCACAGGGCTCATAACCTTTTGTTCTGTGACGAAAATAGGCTAACGAGCAGACGAGTTAAACTCAGTCTCGAATATTGAGTACTGGACTGAGGTGCGACAGTGGGAAAAATGTCTGCAATAATGCACACTCGGGATTATGTAATCTATCCTCGACGTACCACAAATCTTCGATTTACAACAGATCCTAGACTCAAGTAGAAAACACGGACTTATAGTCGTCCAGTGTTCTTCCATTGGACTCCTCACCGGACTCTCCCTTCCCTCCCAGCGCCTGATCGTCCCAATTGAGATATTTCTCCCCACCCGCTCTACCGTGCTATCGTGGCTGTAGAAGAGTGGTTGAACGACGTAGAGCAGAACCTAGTTGTAGAAGGAGACGCACCACGAGCGGAATCCGTCGTGTCAGAGAGTGTGTGAGATTCGAGAACCTGATCACCCTACGAGGAAGCTCTTCGCGAAGTACAGCGAGACTTCTTCCCTTTCACCCAATTTGGGAACTTTATCGACATCTCCCCGATAGAGATTGACCAGGAGTCAGCTCTATCAGATTACGAAACCAGGGTAGATGAAGCGGAGTTTGATCCTAACGATCTCCCTCCTGCCCCATATGTTTTTGTGAAAGAAGAGGAGGCCGTAGAACTGCAACCGGCCATAAGGAAACTCTTGCCTTATATGGGCATTGATTATGTTGCTCTCCACAGAGAAGCTCAGATAGCTCCTGTGAAACAACAAAGGGAAGACTCGGTCGAAGAAAGACCAGTCAAAAAGGCTAAAGTCGTCAAAAGAAGGACAATAAGGAGACTGAGACCAGAAGAAGACGACTCGTACTAAGCAGTAGTCTTACGACCTCGTCACACCCTATACCTGCCGAAGAGATTCAGGCAGTAACTGACCAATACAATTTCCTTACTCTTTTTAGCTGATCAGTTCATGATGTCTCAGCGTCTCGTTGAAAACCTTGGCATTGGAAATCAAGCCTCTGCCCAAGACCAAAACCAAGCAATCATCAATGAGTTTCACTCTCATCTTACAAATGCCAACAGATTGGCAGATTTGATTACGGAGTCCCAAAATAGTATTTTGGATCTCCGAAGAATAATGGTGGAATTGTCAAACAAGATTGATCAATTGGGTCAGCTGCCCAGACAACAGGCTCCACCTCCAGCAGCACCGCCTGCTCATCAACCGGCACAAGGAAACAGGATTTCCTGCAAAATAGAAGTTTTTGCAGACCCTGGCGAATATGATGGTTCCCGGGCAAAGTTTGAAGAATGGTGGGCCAAAATGCAAACTTGGCTTACCATTAACAGAGCAAATGTGGGATGGGGTTCCTATGAGGCAGTAGTTGCCGTCCTCTCCTGTTTCAAAGGGCCGACTGCTGGATGATTTGCACAAACTAAGCTTGTCGAAGGAACCACGTATTTGTGGGATGAGCTTGTATCAGATATAGAAGGATTATTCTGATCCACCAACCAAAAGGATTGGGCAAGGAAGGAGCTGTGAAGCTCAAGCAAGGATCAATGCCAACCAACAATTTCATTGTTTGGTTCCAAGGACTTTACCTCCAGGCTGGGATTGATGACACCCACACCATAGATATTTTGGAGAACAAAGTCAAGACGGAGATAATATCTCAGATCTTCTGTCAAGGAAAGCGACAGACCGACGTCATCGCTTATCTCAAGGAAATTCGAAAAGTTGGATGTGCCCACAAGGTGTTCAGCTTCTTCAAGGGTAGCGCTGCCTCGCGCTTCCAATCAAATAACGGAGGCAAAAGGGACCCCAATGCTATGGACATAGGGTCAACTTCACAAGGCTGCTTCAATTGCAGCAAGGACGGCTGATTGTTTAAAGCCCAAAGTCAAATGCCTGGACTGTAACTGGTTCGCCGGCAAACACAAGTTCTTCTGCAAGTGGGGGAAGGCACAAGCATGTGCCGCCAAGTGAAACAACCAAAAAGATCAGTACTTGATTCTTAGGTCACAAGCACTAGTCCTAGCTGTAGAGTGTAGAGGAGGAAGTGATATCACAAGGTCTTTCTGGGAAGAAACCAAGTGAACTAGACTGGGGATGCCAGTCGTCATCCACAGGGCTTTTATATCATTGGGCATATGTGCACAGACCAAGCTGTGCATGGAAGTACATGTCTACATAAGTACATAGGGGAACAGAGATTAAATACATGCTGCACACACATGGTGTGGCAGAATGGAAGAGAAGCATAGGATGGTGATTACCGTGAGAAGGAATGGAAGTATGGAGCGGAAATGAAAAGAGAATCATATGATAATGAGTGTGAGAATGAGATGAGATCTCATGAGAACATGAATATAACTTAAGCATCTGTGAGTGCGAGGAGAAAGAAAGAAAGTTACAAGTCCACTGTTATGTTGTGCAATAAGATAATCACGTGGCTTGATAAGATAAGATGAGATAAGATAATGAAAATGAAAATTGTCACTTCATTACACCAAGAAAAAGGAAGCTGCAGAGAGTTGGGACTCTGACTCTGAAGCAGAAGGTCCCTCCTGGAATGAGGTAAAAAGTGCCCAAAAGAAGGAAGCATGGGTCTGTGCGATGAAGGGCATGTCATATGAGGAAGCCCTCACTTACTTTAAGGATTCATCAAAGAAGGGAAAAGGCAAGGCCTGAGAACTGATCAGGGTGGTTCAAAGGCAGAAAAAGAAAAATCCAAAAATAGGTTTGATTATTTAAATGTGGAGGAGACTGACTCCGACAGTTCCACAGACACTATTTCTCTTATGTCAGAGGTAACTCCTAGTGAGTGTGGCAGGGACGATAAACCTATGCTTGATCCCTCTTCCAAAAAAGAAAAAGTTGACAAAAACCCTGATATTTATGTCAGAAATGTGAACCTGGAACGAGAGATTTTAGTCCCAATTCACATAGCATCACAAGAAACTCCCTCGGACACGCTCAAGATAGAGGCGTTGCTCAACAGCGGAGCTAATACAATATTTATCGATAAGAAGTGGGTCACTAAGCAAAAGCTTCCCCTTCGAGCGTTATGCAATCCCGTTGATGTTTACAATGTGGATGGCATGAAGAATCAGGCTGGCAAGATTATGCACAGTGCTGATATTATTATTGACTTCAAGGAACACAAAGAATGTGTTACTGCAGAAGTTACCGATCTGGGTCTAAACCAAATGATCCTCGGATATACATGGCTGAGGCGCCACAACCCTCGCGTAGATTGGATCACAGGAGATGTTGAGTTGACGAGATGTCCTCGACACTGCCACACTTTACAGCCGGCACCGATCTTCACATGACTCGTAGAAAAAGAGGAGCGAGAACTCCAATATAAAATCCAAGTGGCTTTGGAATGGCTAGAGATTGCTGCCGCTGAGAAAAACATTCCAAAAGAAGAAAAGAAGCCTACAGAGAAAGAACTCATTCCCGAGGCATATCATGATTATTTAAAAGTCTTCTCAAAAGGAGAAAGTGAACGCATGCCTATAAGAAAACCATGGGACCACACGATAGATATGAAAGAGTCATTCATGCTGAAGAAAGGCTGATTGATACCACTATCCCCATCGGAGCAAGAAGAGGTCACGGTGTTCATTGATGACCAACTAAAGAAGGGTTACATAAGGCCCTCAAAATCCCCTCAGACAAGCCCTGTGTTCTTTGTGCCTAAGAAAGACGGCAAGAAGCGGATGGTCCAGGACTACTGTTATCTAAACGAACACATGGTTAAAAACAATTACCCGTTACCATTGATTGGTCAACTTGTGGATAAACTAAAAGGAACTAAGCTCTTTATGAAAATGGACTTACATTGGGGGTACAATAATGTTCGCATCAAAGAAGGTGATGAATGGAAGGCCACCTTTGTTTGCTTCCGAGGAGTGTATGAACCGCTTGTAATGTATTTTGGGCTATGCAACTTGCCCAGAACCTTCCAAGCAATGATGAATAAGATCTTTGCTGATATGGATGGAGTTGTGGTTGTCTACATCGACGACCTTATGATCTTTATGAAAACAGATAATCAAAAAGAACACAATGACATCGTGCGTGAAGTACCGTGCCACTTGGAAGAAATAATCTCTTCGTGAAACCAGAAAAATGCACCTTCAGTAAGACCGAGGTTGATTTCCTTGGCATGATCGTGGGTAAAGATGGAATTTGCATGGACGATTCCAAGGTCAAAGTGATTCTGGAATGGCCCGCTCCCACCAACGTGAAAGGAGTTAGAAGCTTCTTGGGGCTCGCCAATTTTTACTGTCGCTTCATAAAGGACTATGCACAAGTCACATGTCCACTCAATGATTTATTGAAGAAGGACACGGGATTTGAATGGTCCTCTTCACAGCAAACAGCATTTGACACACTGAAAGAAAAATTCACAACTGCACCCATGTTGGCATATCCAGATAATGATTGCCAATTCCGTTTAGAAACCGATGCATCAGACTATGCTATGGGGGTGGTACTTTCTATATTTAAAGATGACAAATGGCACCCAGTTGTCTATTCCTCGCATTTGATGTCTCCAGAAGAACGGAACTACCTGATTACTGACAAGGAAATGTTGTCTATTATTTGTGCGCTAGAAATCTGGTGTCACTATTTGGAAGGTGCAAAGTTCCAATTTGAGATCTGGAATGACCATGCCAACCTACAGTATTTTATGAAATCGCAAGATCTGAATCGTCGGCAAGTCTGATGGTATCAATGGTTGACGTGTTTCAATTACGTTTTTGTCTACAAGCCTGGCGCTTCTAATGTAAAAGCCGATACATTATTGCGTCGTGAAGATCACACCCAAGGAGTCAAAGATGACAACAAGGGTATTATCTTTATACTGCCAGAGTGAGTATGAACCCAGCATCAGGGAAATTTTGAAGACACAATAATCCCATATAATCACCAAAGGGGAGTTTATAATGACTTATAATGGCTTATAATGTATATAATACCATATCTACCCTTGTCATTTCCTTAAAATTTCCCTGATGAGACCAGGGTTGAAATTCACGATGAAGGCGAACAAATTCAAAACCTCATCAAAAGCCAGATAGTTCTGCTCAAAGAGAGCGAAGTGATCGATTTGTGCCAAAAGTATGGTGCATGCAGAGTCGATAAACTGCTTTATCGGGATCACCAGATCTACGTTCCCGATTCTGATGAAATAAAAATGAAGATTCTTAACCTATGCCACGACTCTCCAGTCACTGGTCACCCAGGGATGGCAAAGATGCTTGAACTGGTAGAGAGAAGTTATTGGTGGCCAAAAATGGCTACTTTTATCCATGAATATTTATCTCAATGCGACAGGTGCGCTTGAATGAAAACTGGAAATCAGCCCAAAGTAGGGCTGCTCCGATCCTTAGAGGTCCCACAAGGGCCATGGCAGGATATCTCTGTGGACTTCACCACAGATCTGCCTTTATCTAATGGATTCGACTCGATCCTAGTGGTTGTTGATTGTTTTTCCAAAGAAACGGTATTTATCCCATGCAATAAGACCGAAACGGCACTCAGCACGGCTAAGTTATTCCTCAACCACGTATGGAAGCATCATGGACTTCCCACGTCTATTGTATCAGACCGAGGGCCACAATTTGCATCTGCAGTGATGCAGGAAGTGTGCAAGCATCTTAGTATCCAATCTAAATTATCTACTGCATTTCATCCGCAAACAGACAGACAAACGGAACACATGAATAGAGACCTACAGCAGTACCTTCGTTTATACTGCGCAGAAAAACAAGATCAATGGGCCGATTGGCTTGCCATTGCCCAGTTCTCCTATAATTCAAAGATGCAGACGTCTTCAAAGAAAACACCCTTCGAAGTGTCACGCAATTACGTCCCCAGAATGGGAATTGAACAGCGTGTTTCTAAGGCACCAGCTGCCAAGGAATTTGCTGATGACATGGCAAACACATCAGAAGAGGTTAAAAACAATTTAAAAGAAGCTCAGGACCGTCAGAAGGTCCAAGCAGATAAAAAATGGGCCGACGCCCCTATCTATTCACCTGGCGACAAAGTTTGACTTGCCACAGAAAACCTGTGTTTTACACACGCTTCTAAAAAGCTCACAGAGAAGTGGATTGGTCCCTTCTCGGTAATCGAGATGATTGGTACCAACACAGTGAAGTTAAAATTGCCGTGGACTATTAAAATTCACCTGGTTGTGAACATCTCAAGAGTAAAACCATATAAAGAAAGATTAACAGGCCAACCTGTGGTTGTGCCTGGACCTTTAGAAGTCACAGAAGATTGTGACATAGAATGGGAAGTCAATTTCATCATCGATTTCCAATTAAAACGTAAAAACCTGGAGTATCTCATGCATTGGAGTGGCTACTCTGATGAGGATAGAACTTGGGAACCCGCAGATAACCTCAAGGGCGCGCAAGACGCAATCCTAGACTTTCATACCTTGCATCCCAATGCTCCTAGAAAATTATCTATGACTTTCGCTCAATTCAAGCAATTATTTAACCCCTATGTCAACCGTATGGAGGTGGACGCTTCTAACCTGCCTTTTGATCGCCTGGAAGTCGATCTCTAAAGAGGGGGTAGTGTAACGAAGTGACAATTTTCACTTTCATTCCTTATCTTATCTTATCTTATCTTATCTTATCAAGCCACGTGATTATCTTATCGCACAACATAACAGTGGACTTGTAACTTTTCTTTCTTCTTCTCTTGTGCTCACAGATGCTCTTTCCCTATTTAGTTATATTTATGTTCTCATGAGATCTAATCTCATTCCCACATTCATTACCATATGACTTTCTTTTCATCTCTGCTCTATGCTTCCATTTCTTCTTACAGTAATCACCATCCCATGCTTCTCTTCCATTCTGCCACACCATGTGTGTGCAGCACATATTTAATCTCTGTTCCCCTATGTACTTATGTAGACCTATACTCTCATGCACAGCTTGATCTGTGTGCATATGCCAATACTATAAAAGCCCTATGGACGATGGCTGGCATCCCCAGTCTAGTTCACTTGGTTCTTACCTGCAAAGACCTTGTGATATCCCCTTTTCTCTACTCCTCCCTACTAGGATCTTGTGTTGTGATCTAAGGATCTTGTATTTGATCTTTGTGGTTGTTTCAGTTTGTATCATGGTCCATGTGCCTAGCACATCCCTATATATACTGGTCGCATCTGTAGACAAACTCCTCAGTTCGTTTATAGTCAATCTCACTTGTCTTCAGCCCTTGTGCTAGAGAGTGCACTTCCCTTCCTGTGTTGTGATCTTGCACGCTATTCTACTTTCTTGGCCTTAGTACCCCCTTAAAGGTGGGGTCATCCCTTACACTCCTTTACCTTGAACTCTTTTCTTCTTTATCTTATCTTATCGCATCATGTGACCCTGGGAATGACCCACACGTGATCATGGTAACCTTACCTTCTCTTTACCCTTTACCCTTGCCTAGACCCTATGGTCCGGCTTCTGATTCTAGACCAACACACAGTAAACACATTCTCTTAATTACTGTTGGTCCAGACCCTTATCGCATACCCATGACGTCACTCCATACTTACTTACTCAGCTATCTCTTACATGATGTCATACCCTACACCCCTAAGGCTTACCCTTAGCCCTACTGCAGTCATTACCATTGTTATATAAACCCTGGCCTCTGGACTCGAACTCCTCAGTTCGATTCTAGTCATCCAGTATTCTCTGTTGTATACTTGCTAGGCAAGCTAAGCTCTTGTATGAACCAAGTACCAGAAGAACTCCAAGAACTCTATCTTATACCACTGAGCATTCTACTCTTTTTTGAGTTTCCCTTATTGTCATCAACATTACCTCCACTTTTACCTCTTTTCTAGAAGATTCTCCCCTTTTGATTTAGGTCCCACATTACTGCCCAAAACCTGACATTCTCTTAGTTTAGGTTCATAACATCCTGAAGACATCTGTTAAGTGGTTCACAAACCCACTAACATCCTTAAGGATCAAAGTGATCAAGAGACCTACTATGGTCTATCTCCTACGAGCATCCTCATTCTCCATATCCACTTAAGAGTTGCAGCCTTCACCTTTGCATTGATGGACTTGAGGCAGTTTTGTGCATAGATATTACTGTAGCACCTTGCCCATGCAAAAACATATCTTTGAAGTGCAGCATGTATGTGTGTCAGCATATCACTTGGTGTAGCTCTTTGAGGGCATCATGGGCCTGTCCTGTAGAATGTAGTAGTCACTAAAGAGTAGTAACTACTGTACTATGGTCCGATGTTTTAGTGCTTACATAAGCTACTAAATATATCCAAATAATTCCAACATGTCCAAACTTGAGTTTCCACTCAATATCTTTAAGCCTGACATCATAGATGACTTGGCAGTGGATGGTGGCCAGATATGACTGCAAGCATGTATAAAACTTGGATACTGACCCACACTTCAATGTGTCTCATTAGGGCATTTGTGCATTGCTGAAGTTTTGTCTTCTGCTGCTCTGTGTTATGACATCGCTCTAGCATTCCCTAACTTTGCCATAGTAACCCCTTAGAGATGGGATATGAACACTAGAGATGGGATACTTATCCCTCTCGACTCTACCTTTCATATGATACAACAACTATCATGTGATCCTGGGAATCTTCCCACAATCCTATGACTTCTCCTCTTATGTGATAACTTCCTTTCCTTTATCTTATCTCCCTTCCTCTATCTCTGTATTCCCATGACATCATCCTACATCATATCTCACATCTTACTTCTAGACCCTTATCTATTAATCTCTGGCTACCCTTAGCCCACCACCTTCCTTATATAGATTCCCTTTCCCTTCTTATCTATAGCATAGCATGGTCTGTGCACCATTTCCTTTAGTATATATAGGGACCCCTCTGTTGTACTTAGGTCCCCAGAGTTATCAATTCTGCCCTTATCTTCTCATTGGTCCTCCCTTGGATTCAGAAATCCTAAGTCTACTTCTCCAATTGGACATTGACATCATCTGTAATGAAGTGACAATTTCTTTTCTCTCATCTTATCTTGATCTTATCTTATCAAGCCATGTGATTATCTAATCTCACAACATAGATGTGGACTTGTAACTTTTCTCTTCATTTCTCTCGCACTCACAGACACTTTTCTCTATTTAGTCATATTCACGTTCTCACGAGATCCAATCTCATTCCCACATTCATTACCATATGTTCCTCTTTTCATCTCCACTTATGCTTCCATTTCATTCCCACGGTAATCACCATGTATGCTTCTCTTCCATTCTGCCACACCTCATATGTGCAGCTGTATTTAATCTCCATCATCATATGTACATATATAGTAGTGTACAGCTTGGTCTGTGCACATTATCTCGCACTATATAAACTCCAAGGAGCCCACTGGACGTCCTCCAGTTTGGTTCTCTTGGTATTTTCCCTAGAGATCATAAAGTCCCTCCTTCTGAGTTTTAGTGATTAGCCTAGGACCTCAAAGCTCACGGTCTATTAGGTTGTTTCATTAGAACCAAACTTCTTCTCATCCTACCCTATTCACCAAACTCAGAAAGCGGCCTTGCAGAAAGACAAGTGCATTGTCGAAAGTCAAGAAACACGTATCACTTGAACTAAAGACTTGTCCAGTGCTGTTCACCCCTCACTGAATGCTTCTCCCATTTATACCAGCAGAATCAGAAAGACAGCATAGACTGCATGTCCATCCCTAATATCGTGCTGAGATAGTACTAGTTGGAGAACCTTCAGAAGTGGAATCTCTGGAGGAACAGCATGTGAGAGAGAACCCTACTTTTGACAGAGTTCTAGCTCTTGTCAGTCAGCCCCTATATCCCTTTGATTTATTCAGGAATTATCTGCCTTTCATCTACGAGGTGTTAAGGAACGACCGTAATAGGGATCGGGAGATAAGTCAACACTCTGCCCTACCTGACTTTGAGGAAGAAGGTGACCCCAATGACCTATCTCCAGCACCACCTTGTGTATCAGTCAAATGTGAAGCAGTAGAAGAACCACTCACTGCTCTAAGAGAACCCTCTCCCTATCAAGGGATTGATTATGCTAGAGTCATAGAAGAGGGACATATTTCCCCACTAGACTTAGCACAAGGATCTAGACCAGTAGAAGCAAGGCTGGCAAAGAGGCAAAAGGTAGCCGAAAGAAGAAAGACGATTAACTGTCTAAAGTCAGGAGATGACGAAAAGATCACAACAAAGGTCTTATGCCCACGTCACACCCTTCACAAGCCTAAATGCTACAGGCAGTGAACTTTCTTACAAACTTTAATATATCAGTTTTCCCATTGTCATGTCTCAAACGCTCAATGCAGTTCTCGCCAACCCCAGTATGGGATGGGAGGATAAGATTAGATTAGATAAGATCAAGGAAAAGAAATTGTCACTTTGTTACAATGTTCTTGTGTTCCTCTTGGGTTTTTCCTTTTGTAAATATCATACAATCATCGATGTAAATAACCAGTACAGCATACATGTCATTATAGATGTCATTCATCATTTGCTGGAAAGTCGGCGGTGAGTTAGTCATGCCGAAATACATAACCGTGGGTTTATAGGCCCCAATGGGAGTTACGAAGACTCCTTTCCATTCATCACCTTCTTTGATTCTTATATTATTGTAATCCCATTGAAGATCAAGGGCTGTAAATAAATCAGCACCTTTAAGCTGATCAATGAGTGTGGAAATGAGGGGAAGCAGATAAGCGTTCTTGATGGTTCCCTCATTTAAATATCGATAGTCGATAATGAGACGTTTCTTCCCATCCTTCTTTGGAATAAAGAAGACTGATGTGGTTCGAGGGGATTTAGAAGGACGAATGTATCCCTTTTTAAGTTCTTTGTCAACAAAGGTTCACACTTGTTCCATGTCTTTGTCTGATAAAGGAATTACTCTATCCTTTTTAGGGACAAAATCGTCTTTTAGATCGATTGCATGATCCCAGGGTTTTTATTCCGGCATCCTTTTGGATTCATTTTCAGAGAAGACATCAAGGAACTCATGATATGCTTTGGGAACCTTCTCTTTGAGTCCTTCTTCTATCACCCTCAAACTAGCAGATGATTCTAGATCAGGTCTGCCACACCGATGGAGGGGCTGATAGGGGCCACCATCCATAACTCTACAATAATTAGTGCAACAAGAGAATGTGATTTTCTTGTTGAACCAGTCAACTTCAGGATTATGGCGATAAAGCCAATCATATCCGATAATAATACGGTGTGAATCTAGTTTTGAGACATAAGCGTTGATGCATTCATAATGTCCTTCAATGCTGATTATTAAGGTTACTTGCTTTGTAATAGAACCAATAGCTCCTTCAGAGCCATCTGCATTATGAACCTTAATAGGTTCTTTGATTGTTTCTGTTGGAATATTATGACGGGAAACATATTCAGAATCAATGAAAGTATGTGAAGCACCTGAATCAAGAAGTGCCTGAACGTTGCAAGCATGCCAGTGGCCATTTTCATGACTCATGAGACGTGTCTCAAGCGAGCTTTCTTCGCCGAATGACAACATCCCAGTATGTTTACGTATGCTAATTTTTTGTTTTCTGAGGGATTTATAGATAGGAGAATTTTTTACTTGCCTTACAAGGGAATTAAGCACACAATCTTTTACATCTGGTGCCACGCTCATTTGAGATGCCCTTTCAGATAAAGGATATATATTTCATAACAATGAAGAAATAGATGATACAGGGAAATCAGTTTCGTAATCCGCTGAGTCGTAAAGCTCCTTTCAAGAGTCCGTATTCTTAGCGTGAATACTAGGAGAAACAGAAGTAGAAAAATCTTTGTCCAAGTCCACAGACACCCTCATATCTGCAGACTGATCTAATTTAAAGCCTCCATGGCTCTATTCCTTGCCTCAGATTCAAACTTGTCCCTATAGTAGGCTTCTGCCTCTTCCGTCATGAACGGAGTGCACTGCTGCTGCACGTTCATAGACAGGCCTTGGGAGACTTGCAGCAAAGGCCGCGCCAAGTATGTATTTACAGCTACTGGTGGCAGAGTGTACCCATTGCTGTATTGGGACACGCTTTGTTCCAAACATTGATAATATCTTTGTTGAGCCCAAGGGCTCCTTTTGTTTGGATTTTGGTCACAATCTGGCCAGATGTGACCGATCTTGTGACATCCATAACAGGTACGAGTGTCTTGCCTAGGAGAAGGTCCTTGTTGCATTTGTTGTGCATCAATCTCCATTGGGGCGTCTCATCCTGGTTGAACACTGTTAGGTGTACAGTGGCTCAAATAAGTGTCCCAATGTTTGGCTGTTTTGGAAAGAATTGATATTTGTAAGAGATCCAGAAGGAGTTAGCTCTAACCCTTGCAGGGTCATCAATAGCCCTAACCCTTGCCCTGA
>JBBPQE010000798.1:0-12354 GCA_038092335.1 Boletus vinaceobasis
AAAAATTCGTTAATGCTTGTATGGTTGTATTCTATGTATCTTTTTTTGCTCACATCCGATGAACACAGTCCCGAGAATGGGAGATACGTCTCGAACCCAGCATCCCACATGATTTTCGCTGTGTTCTCTGGGAACCCAATCGATGAAGTTACGAATCGTGACTGGAATGGAAATTCAGACAAATAAATACCATTCGAGGTCACCTTGACCTACCACATCTGTCAGGTTTCTTTGCGCAGATGAAACCGCTCTGGTGACACGTCGGTGTTCTGTCGTGACAGTCAGCTTACATTACTGTAAGAATGCACCACACACTGTCTCTTCCTGAATTTTCCACCTCGCCTTGCATCTCGGGTAACCTGGTTCATTCTGTATCGAATTTATGAGCTCATGATGTCCAGGGACGAGGATCAGACTGGACACTCACTAGGCCGCTCTGATGGCCTCTCTGAGATATGGACGATGTCGGTGTCCAACTGCTCTTCAAACCAGACAAGAAGCTTCTCCATGCTATCCAAGTTTCTCTGCAACTCTGTTATATTCGGTGTCCAGTACGGCAGTCCCTTTTTCGTGAAGTGCGCAACCACGTTGTTTTCCTTCGGATGCCACACGTCGCGCTCAATGTCGATGACCCTCCAACCGTCCTCATGATATACGTTCACCATTCAAGTGCAAAACTCATACAGGAAGTCTCCGATTGCTGGGATTGGTGGCTGTGCACCACCGCCGTTCGAGAGGTACAGTGTTGCTGTGCCCCCGCCAACGTCTGGGATGCCCACCAAATATACCTTGCTTTCCAGTAGAGAGTGGATGTTGAATATGGATGCCATGTATCTATGAATCAAGAGTTCTTGAGTTCGTGAGTTCGTGTGTTAGACAGCAGGTAAAGCAACAGAGGAAAAGCTTCCGTGTGATGTGGTATGTCATACCAGCATCCACCTCGCGTACTCTGTGGGAACTTTACCCAAAATGGACGAAGGTGGAATTGGCTTTCCTGCAGCCTAACCAATTATCGTTGTTACAATAATATATTTTACTTGTAGGATGCAAGCATAAGAAGGGCTTTTTTCTTCTTGTAAATGTCCTCGATCGAACATAACCTAAGCAATGTGCCATCGCAGTGTAACTCATTACTATAGGACTCTCGATTGCAATGAGCGATAGAATAACAAGGGACTCAGAAGCTACACATGATATAATGATCCACTATGTCTTATTTCCCACATCTTCGTGGACACACTAGGATGGACTTCAGGATCACTCTCGGACACACCGGCAAGACCGACACTAATCTGGCCTTGGGAACCATCGGAACATCGACAAAGCCAGGGAGTGACATTTCTACCAAAAAATACGAGTGGTATCGACAAGAATTATGGTCCCATTTGGATTTATGAATTTGGTGAAGAGACGACGTGGTGACCATTCCGAGATGGGTTGCAATTTTTAGTATGACACGCTTTTGGGAATTGTGGGTGCCGTCACGTGAAGGGTTCACTCCTTTGAACCGCGCTTGCTCTCGTCCCAAATCCACACAGCGACCGACTCTGATTCGAAAATTATTGCCATGAACGCATCCCACAATATTGACAAAGAGGTTCTCTGTGCGACAGCCCGCATACATGCTGCCCTCAAACTCGCTCAGAATATCGTAGGGCCAGAGGATGTCTGGTATCCCTGGATGGTGCAGAATTTGGTTACTGAGGTGGTACGTTACCAAATATTTTCACACCTGAAAAATGACATTCCATTCCATTCCATGTTTTCAGGTGGCACTTCCCCAGCCCAGCCTGACCTCACCACAACCGAAGCTTGTGGGAAGCCTGAGGGCAGCATTGACGCACTACTACGAGCACGGGGAGAAGACCGCGTGCTTCAATGAGGTGCATGAAGACGATCCTTTGATCACAGGACCTGAATACGTGCATGTACCAGGGAGTGTGCTTCCTGCGCTCGAAGGGGGTGAATTCTGGTGGGGAGCACTGCCACCATCGGGTAAGTAGGATTCCGGGTTCATGATGCTTGTACGGGGGTGATTGATCTACTTCCAGTGAGCCTGATACCAGCTCCACCACATAATTTGTCTATAGAAAATTCAGAGGGGGACAGAGCGTCGTTGAACCAGTCGGATCCCGCACCACACTCGACGGTGACACAGAGCAGCGCACTTGTGCCTGCACAAGACACCACTGGGAGAAAACGTGGTGAGCTTCGACTTCCAGAGGCAGAGTTGGATGGTCATGTAATATCCACAGTTGCTGCAGCCTCAGGGTCTAGGTCCAAGGTGGGAGACCTGGCTTTGAATGCTCAGCATGCGGGAAGCAGCGGGAGTGGCGGAACGATCGAAGATCAAGGCAAAGGGAAGAAAGGTGCGCCGAAACATCAAGACCAGGGGATGCCTCCGAAGAAGAAAAGGAAGTTCAAGTCCAAAGAGTTCATCGATACAGACGAGGATGAAGTGGAGGCCGGCCCTTCGAAGGGCCCGGGTGTTCTTAGCGAAGTCCAAGTATGTTCATCCATCCAGGCAGAAGGGTCAGATGCGCTCAAAGGTTCGAAGGTGGGCGCCAAGTTTGGTTACTGGCTCATGTTTGCGATGTCCCTCACGAGTGGCAGGTGTGTGATGCATGCAAGGAACGTCGGCTGAAGTGCGTGTGGACCCAAGGCAAGCAGAACGAGAAGCGGGCGTGTCAGGGGTGCATGAGAGGGAAAAGGCGTTGCAAGGTCTCTGGTGAGTGACCATATCGTTCAGCGTTGTCATTTTCATGTTGAAGAAGAAGCCAGGGTTGCCCCATATTCACACTCCACAAGGAAAAGTGGCTAGGACAAAAAATTCCGCCATGCAGGAGGAGATGAACGAGCTTGTGTCCAACCTGTATCTGCGTGTGGAGGAATTGAGGCTGAAGCAGGGAAAGGACAAAGAAGAGAAAGAGGAGCTTATGTCCTGTGTATCGAATCTGGAGGCCGAGGTCACACATCTGGATAGAAGACTTGATGGAGAACGATAATAGATTTTCTGTCACCTTGAAGGTCGTTTTATAAGACTTGTGGTAATTCCGGTGTTCCCGATATCCCGGAAGCACATCCGAATGTACCTCGAAAAACAAAAATTTGAATTAAAATACACAACCACAAGTTCTGTAGCTTTTCACATCCCAGTTTCCAGTTTCCAATTTGCAGAGCCTGCAGGAGGGCGCGGGAAAATATCGGAAGTATGTTCGGAACTGCAGGAACCGGGAACGGAAGTGTCGGAACCAGAAGAGCTGGACTGGATTATGGGTGCATACAGTCCTCAGGAATTGAGATGCAAGAACTGTCTGGGGGTCAGCCTGAATATTTCTTTGTTGTGTTTGCAACAGACATGCACGTGATAGGAACCCAAAGAACTATTCAATTCGTGTAGTGGGTTCAGCAAAACAGATCGGGATGGGATGCTTGGATTGGATCGGTGGAAAGTCAGAAGGATCCAATTCAGATGGTGAAAACGTATATAAACAGGTGCAGTATGTGGCATCGATTCAGATGTCACAGTAGCAAGCAACACGGATGGTTCAGTGCAAGGAAGTTCCGAGATCCGGAAGGACTCGGAAGGTAGGATTTGTCGGGGCGTCCGATGATCACCATGCTTACATACCTCCCACCTCTACTTAATCCTGCTGTTCCCCCCCCCTCCCTTCCTGTTCCCCTTCCTGTTCCCCTTCCCCTTCCCCTTCCCCTTCCCCTTCCTCCTGTTCCAGCTGTGGAAGCCTCGGAGGTGGACGAAGTTTGGGCCGTCCACCGAGGCGCATAAGGACCAATGGATTTATGGAGATCTTGGGACCCTCCATACTACCTTTTGGAAGACAGATCCATTTGGAGGAAGCCATCTTCCTTGTGCACCACATGCGATCGGACTCTGTATGGGGTATCCATGCCAATGTGTTGAACTTCGTTCTGAGTTCAGAGCGGACATGGGCCAGTTGGCGGGGTGAAAGGCGGCGAACGAGGTTGAGATAAGCGTTGTAATAGCGGGATTTCCCAAAGTTTTGTCAGGCCTTTTGTGGGACAGCGGGGGGGAAAAAACGGTCGAAATGCTGGACCCACTGGTCAGTGGAGGCGATGGAATATTGGACGGCATGGAAGGGAAGGTCGACGGTTGCATAGAGATCCTCGACCGCGAGTTCATGTCTGAGAGCATTGGGAATGTTAGTCCATGCGCCTTCACGCTGACTCTTCTTGTTTGGGGATTCTTGCAAAATGTCAAAGAACATCTGCTCCAAGATGACGCGAACTTCGGTCTTAAGAGGATTGCGAGGATCCTCTCAGAGTTCGGGCTCATCGTCATCAGCGACGAGTTCGCGGTTTCCACCTCCATGACGTTGGAAATAGTCAACGTCAAGACCATGAGGGCGTGGGGGATCTGGGAGGGGCACACCGTCGAGACGGGGACCGAGGGCAGGCAAGGGCCGATCTAGGGGTCTGAGGTGACGGATGTCCGTGGTCTGACGGGTCGAACGGTTGCTGGTGCGGTCAGTATGGGGCTGTGGTTGGGGGTTTTGGAGTTCACCGACTCCAAGGATATGATGAAGCTCATTCATCGTGCCCTTTTCATACGCCTGGAGGATGGACTGGGCATCGAATGTCTTGGAGTAGGGTATGCGATATATGTGCGTTCTTGAGTCAGTGACTATATCACATATGAAGTAGGTGCCACCTTCATACATGAGGGGTGCTGTGGCAGCATCTGGGTCATCCAGGTCAGCATCGTCTCCATCCATGAAAATTTGGGGACAGGCCTCCTTGGCCAAGCCGCGCAAACGATATCCTGGAGTGCGATGGGCGCCATTCAGAATCCAAATCATCATGGCACCAAGAGCAAGGGAGCTGTCGGAAGAACGATCCTTGCTCGGGGCATTATGAAGATTGGACACGACGGTGTGGACAGCAGCAAGGCGAAGCCATTTGAAATACCTGAAGAGATGAATATCAGATGTCATGACAATAAACAGACGAGGATGAGGATGAGGATGACAAGGGGGATGGAGGGTGGTGAGGAAGAAGACAGGGGATGACGAACCACCAATACCGAGCAGGGATTTGAACCATGGTTTGATTGAGAATAGTTCGAGGGAAATGAATGAGGGCATGATCTACATTAGCCAGGCTGACTCGAACTTCGAGTCTAGCACATCCTTCATGAGGCCTTCTGTCTTCAGGTTCGACCTCGGCATCACCAGTGCAGACATGGAGTATCTCGCTTTGGCGCTCCAGATCACTGATGAGCTTTGTACAAAGCCTTCGACTGAGCAATTCCGATGCTTTCCGCTGCGCGAAGATGCCGACATGGAGTTGGTAGGAAATGGCCTTTTCAGTGGTGTAGGCCTGGATGTAGTGGAAGATGTCGGAATGAGTGCCAGGAGACCAGCGCAATCCAGCGAGGTCCTTGAGGTGCATCTGATGGTCGACATAGTACTTTCTGCTCTGTGCAAGTGCCCTTCCGGGATCGGGAAGGTTCGGAAGAAGGTATCAGACGAGGGCTTCATGCCCGAGAGTACGCCAAGTCACGACCATTCTGGGGACTCCGAATTCCAAACCGACATCTATCAACCATTGCTCCTGGTTGATCTCTTCCATGCGGAGAACTGCAGTAAGGTCCTGCAATGCGATGACGCGCTCATAGGCAGCACCAAGGTCTGGTGCATCGTCCTTAGCATCCCCCTTCAGGTTGTGGACCGTGGTGGCCTTCCAACCCTGAAGCTCGTGACCGAAATATGTGTCTCTGAACCTTTCTCCGAGTGCTTCCAGTGACTCCAGATAGGAGCGGGCGAACTCGTGAAGGATGTGTCCCGGTATGTCGAGGCTTCCGAAATGTAGGCGACCAGTGCGGTCCTGGCTGCTTACCATCGCTGTGCAGTAGTTGGGGGGCCAGTGGGTGGCTTGATTCGGCATGAGACATTGGATGGTAGGACGGAGGCAGCGGTTGTAGATAGATTCGAGATCCGCAATAGGGATCTTCTTGGATTCCAGTACGGAAAACATTTGAGGAAAGAAGACACGTATGACCGACCGGTTGGCAATCTTGCCTAATGTGACGTTTGGAATGGAGTGCATCGGTACATATATAGCGTCTCCCTAGCATAATGCCCAGCATGGATAAGACGACTTGGAACGAGGGAGAACACGACTCACGTTGCTGTTGTATG
The DNA here is from genome assembly GCA_038092335.1 of Boletus vinaceobasis. Lineage (NCBI taxonomy): Eukaryota > Fungi > Basidiomycota > Agaricomycetes > Boletales > Boletaceae > Boletus > Boletus vinaceobasis. Next base: position 6,180 of record JBBPQE010000798.1, read on the forward strand.
CGACCGAGGTAACGTGGTTGCTCGTCTTCAGTGTATCTCTGAAGGAAGGAATAGGCCAGACCGTGAGTGCGACAAGGTACGGGAGAGCCTTCGTAGTTCCGATCAACGAGTCATAGTCTCTCGTTGTGGTGATGCGCTGGATGTCCGGTTGGTCTTGTGTTACGTTCAAAGTGACAGTCCGTTGCTCCTCCAAATCCAAGCCCCGTCTGCCTGCAAGGACAAATTTGAGGAAGGTGAGGTCGGCATTCTCACTGTCTCCGACATGGTGGTAGTATTCCGTTCCTTCCTGAACGAATTCTGACAATGTCAGCTGCACTGGGTCATCTTCGCGGTCATCAGGATAACATCTCATGGGCATGTTGTGTTGTTAAGAAAAAAAGTTGTGACAGTGGCTGGGGTGTTGTATGCGTGGAGCAGAGGAAGTGGGGTCAGAAAGAAGGGAATTCTGGAAGGGAACAGGTAACGGTACGACAGTAACTGACAACCATGCGTTAGGACCAATGTGTTCCAGCCCTAAACCTACTAATCAGGGAAATTTTAATGAAATGATAATCCTATATAATAACCAAAGGGGGGTTTATAATGGTTTATAATTGCATATCTACTTTATAATTGCATATCTACCGTTGTAAGGGATTATCATTTCATTCAAATTTTCCTGATGAGTAATTGGGGATGTAGGAGCGAGCAGAGGGGCATCGCGGACGCCTGGACATGGGTCTTGTGAGCACCATCAACGGGAAATTCTTTGAGCGAATCCATCAAAAGGGCAGGAATTACCGAGATATAATATAATCATATATAGAGCACCAACTATAGAATATACAGTAATTAATTACAAGTAAATGATCGGTAAAACGTGAGCCACTTCAGCCACTGCTTATGATGGGTGGAAATGGTTGAGGTGTTTGTGAGTAAGAAAAGGTATGTATCATCATATAGGCGGAAGCTTGGTCATGATGATGGATTCGAAATGGAGGTTTTAAAGTATATAAATGAAATGATTCAGCAGGTGAAGGCTGTTACAAAAGGAAGGGATATAAACGAGTGATAACCTCTCCGGAAGTATCAGGACCACAACCGGAACCGCTCGGAAGTCAGAACCTAATGGATTATTGTCATTCTCGGCCATGAGAAATGTGTACCATGATGATTTTAGATCTAAATCCAAGTCTAACCCTGCCTAGTCTTCCCCTTTGCATGCTTCCGAGCAGTACCCTTAAAACGCCCCATACTACCAGGAATAAGAGGAGCACCGCCAACGTCTTCTATCGATGGAGGCGGGCGGGAATTGGAGGGATGTTCTGCAGAAAGCATCCTATTATTATTATTTTCATCAGGCCTTGATTGGCGTGGCCTTACACCGGGTGTCATTGTTATGCCAGTGGTGGGTTGTCGTTCGGAAGGAATGGACAGGGATGGAAGTGACGGGGAAGACATGGGTGAAAACGTATGCGCAAAAGAGGTGGTGGGAGGGCTGGAATTGGACGATGAGGGATCTGTTTTCCCCAACTGAAGTTCCGAAAGCTGATCTAACTCTGCCAGATTCATTTCCCAAGTCAGGTCAGACTGCAGGACTGCAAAGAGTGCATCCTTTTCTGGGTTACTGGAAGATTCAGGATCAATATTATCCATGTACATGCCGAAGAGGCTTGAAGGTGTTGATGGGGAGCTGGAATCTGCATCTGGGGTGGGGTTAGGAGTGGGAATGAGAGGTGGGGTTAAGACCGGGGCAGAGATTGGGGTAGACAGACTGGCAGAGATGAGATGTGCAGGAGGGGGAGGAACAGCCGAAAGGGAAGAAGAAGAAGCCCTAGCTGATGAGACTTGGGCGGTAGTGGCGGTAATCGTGGCAGAAGGGAAGGTAGTTGGCGAGGTCGAGACAATGGACGTAGTTTTGTTCTGGGGCGGCAGGACTGGTGCTTCGCGCTGTTTTCCCTTTCCTCTTCCTCTCTTTTCAGTGGGAAGAGAGACCACCTTGGCCTGCCTGATTTTCTTGGATTTCGGCGGGGCATCTGTGGGAGGGATGGGGGAGGTTGGTGCGGCACGTTTCCTAGAAGTACGTGAGGAACCACTGGAGGTATCGTTTGTAGTTGGTTTTGACTTTGAGCGATCAGGCTTGTCAGGCGGCTGTGTTCGTAGTGCGAGAGTCGAATGCACTTCGGGTTCTGGTTCCGGTTCATGTTCCGCATCGGAACTGTCGGAACCGGCGGGGGCAGAAGTGACGACATCCTGGTCGCTGGATTTGCCGTTGAACAAGAACACTGGGATGTGTGTGAGCAGAGATGTTAGAAATAAGATGGGAATGATATACGGACAGGTATGGTCATCGAGCCCAACGAAGGCAAGGTGGAGCATTCCTTTGTCGAACGCGATATTGTTGAGAAAGACGTCTGGGGTTCCTCGGGCGATCAGGCGGTAGAAGTGAACCTGTTTCTGCTGAGGAAATCTGTATATGCGACCACGCAACTGTTCGTCATCCAGTGCAGACCAGAGAGTATCCTGCACCGTTAGACAAGGATGATCAATACCGATTGGATCTACATGAGGAAGAAAGGACTGACGGCGATGATCATGATATTCGCACATGCCAGGTTGAGACCGACTGCACCGACCATGGAGAGGATAAGGACCCGAGCTCCGGTGGTGCGATTCGAGGACCTGAATTCATTGAGAACGAGCTTCCGCTTGTTTTGAGGCGTCTTTCCGTTCAATTCCACGGTCTGGATACCGTATAGAGCCAAGACCTAAATAGAGGCCATGATCTGAATCTGGCAAGGGACAGGGAGATGATAAATATAGCTTACATCACGAATAGCTGGATTGGACGAAGGGAATGCAGAAAAGATGACTATGCGATCACAGTCGACATGCTCTTGCTGATCCACTGTCTTCACATCACCTACCTTGAGGGATTGACCATCAGCACAAACCTTGAGTGCCAGAGCATTGTCCTTTTTGAGATGATGATCTACTATTCTGGCAAGGATGTCCAGTTTAGTAGAGGCCCTTGCCTCCCATTGGGTGAGGTTTGTTGGTTTTTCCCAACCAACAGTGCCTTGAGGGTTCATGTGAGGATGGAGGAGGCCATGGCAGACTTTGATGTAGAAGTTCTGCAAAGATAGATATAGATATAAGCAAGGTCATTGTGGAGGAAAAGAGATGAGATTTGGGAAGGTTATGAGTCGGAAATGGACAGTTCTGAATTGGAAGAATATCATCCCCCATTGGAAGGATATTGCTGAAGTGGAAGATTACCCCACATCGGAGGACGTTCCCACATTGGAAGAGTCATCCCACATTGGAAGGATGTTCCCGAAGCGGAAGAGTCCCCCCACATCGGAAGCCATTCTGCATTGGAAGGATATTCCTGAAGTGGAAGAGCCCCCATATCTGTCATTCCGAATCAGAACGACGTTCTGAGTGCTCTGGCACCCGTGTTAAAGTAAAAAGGTTGGTGAGAAATGTATTGAAGCTCACCTTTTGAAACGACCACAAAAGGAAAGCTCAATCAATGGGGTCCTTAGGTCACTGTTGGCTATGGCTGACTAAGCCATATCGGGAATCGATGGAGTAGACTAGTGTTGCCGTGGTTCGGTTAGCTAACGATCGATTTCGGTTCCAATCAGCTTAAGCGGCAGTTTGGTCACATGCGGCAACCGGGCCAATCATATCGGCTTAACTCCAGTCGGCTAACCAATAAAATCGGTTTGCGGCCGATAACGACAGTTGATCGGCCGTAGCCAGCTGTAAGTCGATTACAATCGATACACCAATACAGAACACAAGTAACAAAGTTATAAACACATAAAACTTGTAGTCCAGCAACCTCCCCGACCCAGATCGAACCTGCCGAACCCCGGAAACAAGTTGTAGAGACACACTCATCAGCTTAGATGAGCATGCTGGGTGTAGTGGCAGCCAAGCGGCTAGATCGCAAACTTCCGCATATTGCGTTAGATACGGCAAAGAAGGACAACGGAAAGATTGCGTACCTTCGTTTGGGTGTCTGGGCCATTTGGCCCACCGGTGACAACTGAGCTGCTGTGGACCGCCGTGTGCGACTATGGAGGGCACAGGGAACTGCAGCATTGGAAGCAGCAGACGGTATGTGCACCTTTTGTGCAGCCGGAGGAAGAGGAATGTCAATGTCGTCCAGCTCGTCTGGACGTTGTGGTCCGACATTGGGACGTGACAACGGTGGCGAGAGCTGCGAGACGGACTCGCGGGGATTGAGATCATGCGAGACCATGGATGAGGCAAGCGTTTCGGGACGGAGAGCCGCCAACATCCATCGCATGTAATCATAATCGGGTTCCTCCAAATAGGAGAGTGTTCGTGCGTAGGTGAGAAGGGTGGCAAGTTCTCGGGGCAATCCACTACACAGCAGCTCGACTGGAGTTTCTCGCTTCAATCTGAGGATTGATGAAGGCTTTGTCGAGCGAGAATCTATCCATGGCAGTGAACCACATGACAAGTATATAAGAAGGTACGCAAGGGATTCGACATCGTCGCGACGTCCTAGCCGAGCTCCCAAGTGACTGTTGATCGAAGTAAAAGCAGGAGTCCCAGCAGAACGGCCGGCGCGGACAAAGGGAAAGTGATTCCCAGTTGTTGGATCACAATATCGTTTGGCAACTCCAAAGTCGACGATGAAGACGGTAAGAGCGTTGTCGCCAAGACCTGCCAGGATATTCTGCGGCTTGATATCGGCGTGAATGTAACCAAGACTGTGTATAGATTGTAGACGACAGATCTGGGGAGGCACTTGCGGTGAGCACCGAGCCGGTTGACATAAACTGACTTACCAGTTGCTCTGCAATATGAGCGATTGTGTGGACGTGAAATTTTTTGCGTTTGTGAATAAGGTCGTGTAACGAAGGACCGAGGAGGTCCAGAACTAATGCGTCATAACTACCCTCCCTGCCAAGCCAGTAAGCGCGAGGGATTCCTTCACTATGTTCGAGTTTCTTCAGGATCCCATATTCATGCTCTACAGACGATTCTCCGTCGGGGGAAAGCTCAAGTTTGATTGCGTAAGACTTGTGAGTGAAGATATTCGCGGCTCTGTATACGCTTGCTGGGAGGTGGCAGGTGCTCAGATCAGTCAACAGTACTATAAAGCCTGGATGGGCCAGATCGTGGCTATGAATGGAACGTACCGTAAGTCCCGGCACCAAGTAGCTCTTTTATTCGAAATCTGCCATCGACACGGACTGGAACGAGGCTCTCATTCATCTCAATTTGAAGTAGCGGATGCGTAGACTGGGTTGCTGGGGTTTTGAACGTTGGTTGGGCTTCGGTGCAGGTATGTCGCAAGGTCCGTGCGTCTCTGTCAACTGCAGTGTTTCATATGCTAATTGGATCATTTTCGGAGTTTCGCTGGTCTTATACTACCTTCTCGTGGGATCACTCTCGTAACTCGTTATCAACCAAGTAAGCCGCATTTCGCCCTGCGCAATTGTCCAGCACGGTCTAAATGTATTTATTTAAAAAGTGTAATATTTCCTCAGTTGGCAGTGTTTTCCGAAGCCTGTTTTCTACCTTTGCTATCGTCCGTTGTGGGGTACCGAGGGTAAATGAACATCGGTCTGGGCGATTTCGATGGCCTTGAAGTCGGACTTGTGGAAACTGTAGGATCGTCCTGCGTCATAAACAACCATTGAAGCCGGAGACTTACCCTTGATATGTACCACAACATGTTGTCACGCCTGGGAGCAAGGGCTCGACGAAGAGGATTGTCGATCCATGCGGGGGTTTAGGAATGGCGTTACCGGCTCTGTATGTGATGGAGGTAGAGGAGTCTTCGCATTCGATCTCGTCAGGGATATCCATGGCTTCGGCCGCAGGAGCAAGGTAGTCGACAGTAGGGACTTTGGAATCGTCACCTCCATACGAGCGCTTCAGAAGCTTTTCCATAAGCTTGGCGGTAACATCGCCCAAGAGCTCCCCAATAGGCTCGTCCTTGACTATTGAATGTTTGACGGCGACGGGACCCTACAGAATGCACATGCGTTGACGATCTTGGTCGAACACAGCTTCAATATCCTCTGCAGCCCGCAGAGAATCGTAAGGGGAACTACAGTCAGGTGGGGGATCGTCAGCATGCTGCAGCTGACTTTCTTGAACCAAACCTCGAAATTGGCATCCAGAATGGTGATAAAAGGCGCTGGTT
>JBBPQE010000799.1:0-12335 GCA_038092335.1 Boletus vinaceobasis
CATTCTGAAGAAAATATATAAATTTAATCAAATGTTTCATAAGAAATCCTTATTCTCTTCTGGCATAATACATGTAATGAAAATTTGACAAATATCCTGTCTGTTTCTATCATGTTTTCTATCACAATAGCAGCCATCAAAATGTTGTACTTTATGGTACTGAACATATAACATCTTCTTTCTGATTGTCACAGGATAGAACATTAAGTGAAGATACAAAGTATTATTTAGATATTCCGCCCCAAAAAGCCTGAATAAAATTTTATCTTATTGTTTCATGTTTTGTCAATGTTCTCTGGCAAAACATGGTGCAATGCTTGCAGTGTTATCTAGTCCTTTCCCAAGGTGAGATGTCCCTTCCAGACACTCCCGAGGATGGTCGAGACCCCATCAGCAACATCCCAGCTCCAGAGGACATTTCGTCCCTGGATTATCTATTGGCAGCTCTCGACTGGCCTCAACTGTCATTCCTGACAGTCGAGATGTCTTCTCATGAGTTCTCCACTGCCGTGGTGAAGACCAAGGATCTAGATGGATCCCTGACCCTATGGATGGATGCCCCATTGCACATTTCCCAAGGGTCTCTGGTGATACAGGCAGACAGCAACCAGCTGCTCCTGCCTCAGGAGATTCCAGAGACTGGTTGCCTTGCTCTCCGAATGCAGATTAGAGCATCGGAAGTTCAACTTCCCAATGGAGTCTCTTATATTCCTTTTTCGGCTTACGAGGCAGAGCCTCTCGTTTCTATTTATGAACAAGCAGGATGTCTGATTCTGGTACCCACGCTGAATCAAACCCTGGTAAATTACGTCCACGAACAAGGTTGGGAGGTATATCAATGCTCCCAATTCCCCCGCTATCCAGATCTTGTCGAGAGGATTACTCACAAAGCTCCAAACTACAACTTTCCTCCAGGCCGCTTTGCTGAGTTCAAGCTCGCCATGGTCTGGATCTCGGCACTTTTTCTTCTCAGATTGTGGATGTCCCTACTGTTTGGGACCACAACGAGGATTTGGATTTGGTGTGGAGACAGGGCTTCCACCCTTATGCAGGTTTTGTCACACAGCTGTCACGTGCGCAGACGCACATTCAGGTGTTAGAGGCACACCTAGAGCGTAACAGGAAGTTAGTCCACTCTGAGCAAGACTTACATAAACGTTTACAGATTGTCGAGGCCGAGAACCTCAGCTTACAGGTTGCTAGGGATTAGAACCACGAGCACATTGCCGACTTATACTTTGAGTCAGCTTGTCTTCATACCCTCAACTCTCACTTAACCGCCAATCTCAACTCCCTTCATACTATACCTCTAGATGTTCCTCCTGCTATTCCCATTTCCTATGTATTCCAACACCGCTTCTCAGACTCTAGTCGAATGCAGTGCGTGTTTCTACGTCTCCTCCCCAATCCGTGTCACTAAACCCGAGGAAACCGTGATTATTGGCACCTTGGTACAACAAGCAGAGATCTTTAGTAGAAGATAAATAGCAAATGATATACATTGTCTTTTCCAAGTGTTCTTCCAAAGGGTTGGAAGAGAATTGTGACATCTTGATTACGGAATAGGCAAGGTCGGGCCATGTTCCGAGCATGATGTATAACAGTGATCTGATGACCGACTGATAATGAGAACGGAGAGAAGCGGTTGCTTCAATGGTTGAAGGAGAAGGAATATAGCCGGAAGGGAGCAGCGTAGGAGCTGGTTTACAAGACTCCAATTGGAAGTGTTTAATAACCTTGTCAGCATAAGCACACTGATCAAGTCTCAGAGTTCATTTCTTGCGATCTCTGATAATACGCATTCCAAGGTATTCCTTTGCTTCACCAAGGTTGCGTGATTCCCATTTCTTCATAAAGAGCAATTTGATCTCTAGGAGGTATTTCCTATTACTACCCATAAAAAGAGCATCATCAACATAAATGACAAGAATGATTATATCCTTGCTGTTAAAATGAATGTAAACACCAGCATCTGAATGGGTACAAGCGAAACCCATCTTCAGTAAAGACTGGTGGAGGGCCTTATTCCATTGAAGCACTGCTTGCTTCAGGCCATAAATTGCCTTTCGAAGGCGACAAACTTTCTTCTCTGAACCTTTCTTTATAAAACCTTCAGGTTGTTCCATATAAATTTCTTCATCAAGATCACCGAAAAGAAAAGCAGTCTTGACGTCTAGGGCCTCTATATCCCAGTCTTCTAGGGCGGCAAGTGCCAAAAGTAAGCGAACGGTTTCAAACTGTGCTACTGGCAAGAAGGTTTCTTCAAAGTCTATTCCAAAGACTTGAGTGAATCCTTTAGTGACAAAGTGAGACTTAGAACGTCCATCGCTTTTCTGAACAAATACCCATCTCCCTGTGATAGGTTTACGATCCCTTGGTAAATCAACGAGTTCCCAAACATTACGATCCATAAGAGATTTATACTCCTCTTTAGTGGAATCGATCCATTTCTTCTGTTGGTCCTCAGGAAATTTAAAGATATCCCAGTAGTGCTTCAGAACTTCATTCATCTGCACAGCTGCAGCGAGTAAATGATTGATAAAAGTTCCTGAAAAGAACTCTTCTGGATCAGAAGGGTCTCGCCAATTACTTGGTCCAGCGGCAGGAGCCAGTGTCAATTCTTCCAGAATAGCATCAAGACCAGTTTGAATATTCTGTTCGATATCAACAGGTGGTCTTTCACCATAAACATTATCCGGTCTAATTTGTGGAATCCAGATATGGGAAGATCGACAAGGTGGAACAAAAGTAGGAGAAGGTCTGTGAGTGACCTCGGCAGGTGGTGACGGTGAACGCAGAGGTGGTTCACGTCTACGTCCAAGTACAGAAGGAGGTTCTTGAAGACCAGGTGGGACTGCAGGAGAAGTATCAGAAGAAGGTTCCTTGCGATAAACGCGTGGAACAGGAGGAGGTTCCTGGTGAGTATGTGATCAACGTGATTGTCGAACTGGAGGAGGATGCTCATGTCCATCTCCTTTATCAGAAGGGGTATTACATCTCGGAGGAGAATCTGGAGGCAGAAGTTGCCAGTTTCCGCTGATCAGGGAATCTGGTGGACTACCAGATGGAACTTGATCAGAGTCATGATGGCCTTCACTATCCGAATTGGAAGAATCGTCATTTGTTCCTTTAGGAGGTGTCGGAGAATTTAAAGGTTGACGTTAGTCTGTTCGATCATTCTCACAATTCGGGAGATCAGATTCATTGAAAGTGGTGGATGAAGATGAGATAATGTGACCATGGGATTGAGACCAAAAGTGGTATCCCTTAGTACCTGGCTTATATCCAACAAAGAGCATTTCTTCGGCTTTCGGTGCTAATTTGTTAGCCCGATATTCCTTGGGAATAAAGACAAAAGCTTGGCATCCAAAGACCTTGAAATAGGAAACGTCTGGAATAGTACCGTTCCAGGCTTGGATTGGAGTTTTCCATTGGAGACAACGTATAGGCTGTCGATTATAGATGTGGAGAGAAGTCTCAACAGCATCTTGCCAAAAGATAGGAGGAAGACAAGCGTGAAGACGCATAGCTTCAGCTTTCTCCATAATCGTCTGATTAAAATGTTCAGCACGACCGTTTTGCTGGGGGGTGCATGGAACAGAAGTTTGATGTTCTATTCCTTGCGACGAGAGAAACGTGCGCAAATCAGAGTTGATATATTCTCCCCCTTGGTCTGAACATAAGCATAGGAGCGATTTCCCAGTTTGGCGTTGAGCCTAAGTAATAAGATTACATAGGGCATCGACGGCAGATAACTTCGATTTCAAGAAATGAAGGGCGGCAAAGCCCGAGAAGTCATCTATGAACGTCAAAATCCATTTGTTCTTGTTGTGAGAAAGAGTGGGAACCTCAACTAAGTCAGTGTGGATGAGTTCCAAGGGGCGAGATGCCTGTTTCTCGGACAAGGGGAAAGTCCTTTCGTGAGCTTTTCCCATCTGACAACCTTTACAAGGAGGTGTGTCAGTCAGAACAATAACCAAAGAAAGTATACCCTTCGTGGTTAAATGTGCATTTCTCAATGCATTTCTGGAGCAATGTCTGAAGCGTTGGTGCCACAGATCGTATGATCTGACATCCTGAACGGTATTCACCCATCCTTCTGGTTGGATGATGAAAATCTGAAACCAGTGAAGGGGCGAATCCAATCGGAAAGCAGAAGCCTGCACGATCATTTTACCATGGGTGTCAGAAATTACCATCTCTTTGGATATCTTGCACTGATAACCTCGATGGGTCAATGTGGTAACAGATAAAAGTCTGTGGGACGAGTCGGGAGAATACCAGACATTAGTCAAAACCACAGGAACAAACTGGCCATTCACTTTAAAAGAGCGAAATATGACCGTTCTGGGACTGGTCATTGTGACCATATCACCATTTGCTATAGTAGCAAATTTCTTGTTCTTTTTCAAATCAGAAAAGTCCTCGAGATATGGTGAAATATGGTGAGAGCAACCGCTGTCAACCATCCAATGATCTCGGTAAAAAGAAGACTCTCTGCCTTTCGGCGGAATGTACTTCGCCAAACCAACCATTAAACATTCAAAATCGAAATCATCATATGAGGGGTCAACATAACCTGTTTCCTCATATGTGGCAGATCCATCCCAAACGATAAGATCATAGCCGGTTACTCCGTGCACATGTTTCCATGTACTGTCTCTATTTCTATGGGTGTCATTTAAATACGACGATACTTCTCCAGTATGTCTTGGAATATCTCCAGTCCTAGCTACTGGAGAGCAACTAGGCAGAGCGGGGTCAAAAGACAGGATCTGGAGCAATTGGATCCGGATGACCGAACCTTGATACCTCAACACCAACATTGTTCCAAGATCGATGTTCAGGCTCGTTGTCTATCTCCATGTCGTCCAAATCGATGATATGGGCAAATCTGCCATCTTCATCGTCAAAGCCAGATACTTCATTAGCGCGTCCTTTCCCTTTACCGCGATTCGCCTGTCGACGCGCAAAATTAGAACGTCACTGCCGTTTCTGCACAGCGTTCCCTTGTGCCAGTTGAGAAGAAGGGCCAGTGGCCGCATTTTGTTGTGGTCTCCTCTGTGGAGGATGCGAAGGTTGTTATGACTTTCTGTTCTATTCTTCTGGACCTTTTTCTCTTCTTTGACTCGCCTTAATATCCCTTCGATTCCTTCTATGCAAACCATTATCCTTCGGACTAACGACTATGCTGTTCAAGCCCCGTATAGTCTTACAACTCTTTCCGCTTCGATAACCTTCTGTCATCTTCTTTGATTTGTCATAACGTTCTTCAACCTTCTGTCGCATTCGATTAGGCTTCTATATAAACCAATCCTCCGACGATGTACTCCTTAACCTAGATCTACTCTGGAATATACCCAGTACATCGTCCCTGGACCTCTATAAGTCTCCTGGCTACTTTGAGTGCCAGCTTCGTCTTTGAAACCCTTGAACCACCGGTAGCCGTCCAGCTACCCGAACCCACGATCAAGGAGACGACCTCTCCTTCTCTGAATCCTTGAATCCCCGGTAGCCGTCTCGCTACCAGAACCCTTGACCCTAGAGTCTACGCTCGTCCCTACCCGGGCCAAGCGTAACAAAGGTGAAGAACCAGAGGGTCGTTGGGGAGCAGGTTTCCCATGCTTCGCCCAACAGTGATCAACCATGTGGCCAGGTTTGCCACAGTGAGTGCACGAAGGAGAGTTCGGAGCACGACAAATCGTATTTGTTCTCTTCTGAGAAGCAGAAATGCAAGCGGCAAAGGGAGCGGAAGTAGAGGCTTGAAGAGAGGTCTCGGACATAATCTTGGGAAGGATCTTGTCCGGTGTCATGTCGGCGGTAGCCTGAGTCTGGACGAGGGTAGAGACAAGGGTGTTGAACGAGGATGGTAAGGCGGAAAGTATAATCATCACCTTGAGTTGGTCTGAAAGTGTCAAACCAATGGATGACATTCTGTTGAACGTCGAAAATAGCTTGTTCAGCTGAGGAGAAAGGTCCTTTCGTTCATCAACTGAGAAACAAATGGCCTCTCGGAACAGATACAACTGTCCGGTAACACCGGTTGGCACATAAAAGTTCGCCAACTTGTTCCAAAGAATCCTTGAGAGAGTGGAATGGTTCGAGTCATAGTCAAACTCCTGGAGATGTTGCATATCTGGAGAGATATAAATTGCAATAAGTGCCTGAGTGGCACCGTCGCATTTAACAAAAGTACTCTGCAGATCGGCTGTGTTCTGGGAGGCGTATTGGAAACCACCATCAATATATCCCCACCAGTTCTGCATGGTAAGGATGGATCACATAATGGTGGCCCATTGAGAATAGTTCCCAGAGCCGGTGAGAACAGGAATACGGGACTGGATGGAAGAGTCAATCTTGAAAGAAGAAGACATTCTGATGGTTGATCTTTAAAAGATAAAGAGGCAGGCAAAAAAGGTCTGATGAAAAGGAATCTCATTAGTATCATTTAATAAAATGATCTGAGAGGATGAAGAAGGAACGATCTCAGGTGCTGCGGTTGAAGCCACAATGTCCTCTGTCACCACGTTCTGCACTGTCACCTGTAAATCCGCATCGTTGAAGCTATTGTCTTCTATCGGAAGAGCGACCACAGTTATACAAGTTGGTTTTAGAGAAGATTCAGGTGCTGATTCCAAGAAGTCTAATTCCAGAGGCAAGATCGGCCTTGGCACCATTGGTCAAGCATGAGGAGTTGTGTAAATGGAATCCATAAGTGGATCTTCCTTGGATTCTTGTGACCATTCAGAAACTGTCGGAGAAGGTGATGTGGAAATCTTGGTCAAAGCTGGAGAGCTTTGAACGGTTTCGGGAGATGCCATCATCGGAGGTATAGGATCCAAGTAAATGGTTTCATATACTGGGAGTCCAGGAGCAAAGCCCAAACTAGAGGAGAGGTCATCAAGTTCCGTAGTCTCTGCACAAGGAGTCTGTTCTGGAGTATTTGTAGCAGTGTGTTACGCTTGGCCCGGATAGGGAGGAGCATAGACTCTAGGGTCAAGGGTTTGAGGGTTCTGAGGTTCTGAGAAGGAGAGGTCGTCTCCTTAAACATTTGTTCAAGTAGCAAGACAGCTACCGGTGGTTCAAGGTTTCAAAGGATGAAGCTGGCACTCTTAAGTAGCCAGGAGACTTATAGAGATCCGAGGGATGATGTACAAGGTATATTCCAGAGTAGATCTAGGTTAGGGAATACATTGTTGGAGAGAGAGGTTTATATAAGAAGCCTATGGAATGTTGGAGAACAAGAAAGATGACTAAGTGAAAGAATCGTGAAGAACTATATAGAAAGATGAAGTAATACACTTGCTGACTGATCGATAGAAGAAGAGAGAAGGTCAGCGAAGAAAATGACGAATCAAAAAGATAACTACGCAGGGTTTCAACGGCGTAGTCGAATTGTCTTAAAAGATAGCATAGATTGAGAGGAAGAAGGAAACGAAGAGAGAAAGAATTGTAACATTACCCCCCTACTAAGGGTCAAGTTACCAATGAAGACAAAAACAATTACAAATCCAAGTATCCCCAGCAGGAGACCCCGTGATGTTGCTCCATGCAACATCATCCAACACATCGTCGTAATTGTTGATAGGGGATACAGACCTCGGAGATTGTCTGCGGAGAGGTTTGCAACGAAAGTTGGTAGTGGTGCGTCGCTGAGGTGCAGGAACCGGAAGAGGAGATGTGAAGGGAGAGGTGCCAGAATGTGAAGAACGTGAAGAGGAAGAGGAGGGAGAAGAGGCTGGAGGAGTTCGACGATGAAGAGGACAACGAGATTGATTATGACCAGGGGCCCATCGGAAGCAAGTAGGACATTGGTACAAACGACACGCAGGACGAAAATGTCCTAAGCAGTGACAATGGTGACAAGCTTGATGGTAATGTGGGTGAGAAGGGGGTAAGGCTTTGCGTCCTTCGTATCCAGTCCAGATGGCTTCTACATGTTCCATAACAGCCAGCTCTTCTTCAGAAAGTGGTTCAGATGACGCGGATGGGGTATTGGGAAGCTGGCGTCCAGCCAATTCGTTGATATAACGGTCGATGTCACAAAGGAATTCAACCATCCCTAACTGGTATAGAGCAATGCTGACAGCTCCATGAAGCTCTCACTGGATATCCCTAATAGTGTTTCGGTAAAAGGCAGCGTGGGCGTGGGGAGTAACTGGGTTGGTAAAAAGGGCAAGGTGCGAAGTTTGTAGGAAGACCCTTTGTAAAGCATGGAGAGGAGATCCCATGTTGAGGAAGGCATCAATTGGGAGGGAGAAGCGAGAGTTGGTGAGGTAATGGTCAAGAGTGGAGATGTCATTGATGTCGGGGAAGTCAGGACGAATGCGATGGGCATAGAGAGGGACGTCCACAGAAAGGACTCCTCTGGGGGTGTTGGCAACAGAAGTGGGGGGAAGATTAAGGACGTAACCGGAATTTCCTGGAGTAGGGGGGCGAGCAATAGCAGAAAAGTAGTAATCATTAGCTACAGGAGCAGGAGAAGAAGGGGAAGCAGGATGAGAGACATCATCCACAAGTGTGGATGGGGAAATAGAGGAAACAGAAGACAACGTAGGAGACGAAGGGGTTTGGTTGAGTTCAATGGCCATAGATGGTTGTCAAGAAGAGGATAAGGAAGGGCGGAAGACGGAGGGATGAAGGTTTTTATAATTGGCGAGAACAGACTTTGCATTTTTCAAGTTCCGTTCTTGGACCCAGGAATCATCTTCGGCGGAGTATCCTTTCCATCGGATCAGGAAGGAGCGGTGAGAAGAAGGTCCTTTATGACGTATGATTCGATCAATTTCGTATTCTTCTTCATTGTCAGTGGGGTCAGGTGGTGGGGATGGGAAGTTCTTTCCATGGACGGAGTTTTCTTTGTAAGGCAATAAGAGGGAAGCATGGAACACGGGATGTATGCGCCAGGTTTTGGGAAGATGGAGTTGATAAGTGATAGGAGATAAGACCTTTGTGATAACGAAGGGTCCTTCCCGTTTAGGGGCGAATTTAGGGGAGGTGATGGATCATTTAAGATTCCTGGCTTCGAGCCATACTTTGTCTCCAGTTTTGAAAGGGGAGAAAGGTCATCGAGTACGAGATGCCATTACCTGTCTGGCAAGCTCATGGGATGCTAAGGCTTCATCTCGAGTGGCTGACAAGGACTTTATTCTTGTTTCAACTGCAGGAAGTTTCGTTTGGGTAAGAACAGTTGGGAGAGGGCGAGGTTCATATCCCATCATGAGATAGAAGGGAGATTGATTTGTGACGGAGTGAGGTCGATGATTATGGGCAAATTCAGCGTGAGGGATCATTTCAGCCCAGAAGGTGGGGTTGTTGCCGCAGTGGAAAGGGAGATATCATATTTCAGGAGTTTTCCAAGTTCTTTGGTAAAGGAGGATGCAAACTGAGGTCCTCGGTCAGAGATTACTTTGTTGAAAAGTCCGAAACGAAGGAAGACTTTGTGGAAAAATAAAGCGGCTATTCCTTCAGTGGTTACGGTTTTCTTGGTGGGACAGAGAATTACCCCCTTAGTAAGGCCATGGTCGACCACGACCAATAAAGAGTCAAAGGAGGAGGAAGAGGGCAAATCAGTAATAAGATCGCAAGAGATTTGTTGAAAGGGGCGAGAGGCAGAGGATGGGATGGGAGAAAGGGGAGGAGAGGGTGGATGGGTATTCACCTTGTTTTGTTGACAAACGGCACAACCGTTAACATATTGGTGAACATAAGAGGCAAGGCCGGGCCACCAGAACTCAGAGGCAACCAATTGCCGAGTCTTCAGGTAGCCCGGATGACCAGCAGATTCGTGGTCATGACAGCGGTGGAGGATAGAATGGCGAAGGGTGGGATTGTCGGGGACGTAGACGTGACCTTGGTAGGTAAGGATGCCGTCCGTCATTTGCCAATCAGACAAACGAGATCGAAAGGCGAACGGAACATCCTCGTTCATAGATTGGAGGCTCTGAAGGACAAGGGAGTCTGAGGAGGAGGAGGAGGAGGAGGAGGCGATTTTTCGAGAAAGAGCGACATCGATAACATTGACAAAGAGAGAGGGTGGGAGGAGAGTGATGCCTTCGTTCTCATCGTCAGAAGAGGGAAGGCGGTCTGGGCGGCGAGAAAGAGCATCGGGGCCGGAGAGAAGCTTTCCAGGGACATGGATCATTTTGAGGTCAAAATCGCTGAGATCCAAAAGCCAGCGAGCTTGTCGTCGGTTGAGATTCTGAGGTTGTTGAAAGTAGGTAAGATTCTTATGATCAGTGAAGACCTGAACAGGAAAAGGGGAACCGTGAAGGTAATGTCTCCACGCTTTCAGGGCGTGAAGAATAGCAAGGAGTTCGCGGTCGTAGATGTCGTAGTTTCGTTCTGCAGGGGAGAAGGATTGGGAGAGATAGGAACATGGATGCCATTCGCCATTGGAGTCGGATTGAAGAAGGATACCACCAGAGGCAAATTTAGAGGCATTGGTAGCGATGGCGAAAGGAGCGGAGAGATCAGGAAGATGGAGTACAGGTTTTGAAAGAAAGAGGTTTTTAAGGTGGTCAAATGCGGTTTGACAGCGAGGAGTCCAACTCCAAGGAAGGTTCTTCTTGGTGAGGTCGATAAGGGGACGAGCAATGTTGGAATAATCAGGGATGAAGCAACGATAGAAATTGGCAAAGCCAAGGAAAGAGCGGACATCTTTAACCTTAGCAGGAGTAGGCCAGCTTGCGATGCCATCAAGTTTTACTGGATCCATAGTGAGTTCCCCAGGTTTGACTATCATTCCTAGATAATCGACCTCTTGAGTGGCAAACTTGCATTTTTCCAGTTTAAGGTGAAGGTCCAATTCGGTCATGCGTTGAAGAACACGTTTCGTTCGTTCAGTGTGAGTCGCTTCATCGGGGGAAAAGATAAGGAGGTCGTCCATATAAATGACTAGCCATCCTTCAGAGATCATGTCCCGAAAAGAGTCGTTCATGAAACATTGGAATGTTGTGGGGGAATTGGTGAGACCAAAGAACATGACAGTGGGTTCAAAGAGGCCTTTGTGGGTGATAAAGGCAGCTTTCCATTGGTGACCATCTTTGATGCGAACATTGTTATACCCCCATCGTACGTCAAATTTAGTAAAGACTTTTGCACCTCGCAGTTTGTTGATGAGATCGGAGATAAGAGGAAGGGGATAGGCGTCTTGGACGGTATGTTCATTGAGGTATTGGTAGTCTTGACAGGGGCGGAGTCCTCCATCCTTTTTCTTAACAAAGAAGAAAGGAGAGGCTTGAGGAGAATTGGAGGGTCGAATCTTATTGGCCTTAAGGTTTTCGTCAAGGAAGTTCTCAGTGGCCATTCGTTCTTCGGGAGAGAGTGGGTAGATCTTCCCCACTTTGGGTACAAAGGATTCAGAGAGGTTGATTTCGTGGTCGTAGGGTCGAGACGGGGGAATGTGATCGGTTGCTTCTTTAGAGAAAACGGAGGCGAATTCAGAATATTCGGGGGGAAGGGAGACCTTTGGTTTTGCCTTCTCTGCAGCCATGGCTAACTCGGTGGCAGTGGTTAACTTGGCTATGATCGGAGATCCCATTGGGATATAACGCGATCCACATCGTATAATGCGATAGATCATTCTGTTGTCGTAGGCGCGATTGAGAAAAGCAGATTCTTCTTCCCAATCGTTATATTTAAAGAGGTGGGAGTCGGTGATTGCGTTAACATGAACGTGTTTCGGAGGGGGAGAGGTGGATTTGAGGAAGAAGGCGTTGTGTCGTGTGGTATCTTTCGAATGGAGGGAGAATAGTTCTTTCGACTGATCTAGATTCTCATTAATCGAGAGAGTCCGTTTGTTCCAGTCGATGGAAGGGTTGGTTTGTTTCAACCAAGGGAGTCCTAGGATTACGTTCTCGTTGAGGGACATGACATAGAAAGTATGCTGGAGGGCGATTCCTTCAATGTTAAGGAAGAGAGAGGCGGTATATTTGATGGTTCCCTTCTTATTCACCGAATTGTCGGCATTTCGGGCGTACAGGGGTTTCGCTAGTTTGGTAAGGGGAAACTTGTGTTTTCGAACAAAGTCCCAGTCAAGGCAAGAGATTGTTGCGCCGCTATCAATTAGGGCTCGGGTGTCGACAGTTTTCAGAGTGTGTGAGGGTACAAGGAGTTGGATTGGAATTCGCATAGAACGAGTACTTGATACTTGTACAGCACAGACTTTGGGAAAAGGGGAAGCTAACGTCGAAGTAGGCCCCTCTTTTAAAAATCCAAGGAAGTAAAAGAAACCTTCCGGACATGTTCTTCGTCGTCGTCGTCGTCTTCAATCTCCTGTAACTTTGGCAAGTCATCCTTCTGGATTTGTTGAACTCGTTGGGTTTTTCTAGGGG
>JBBPQE010000800.1:0-12307 GCA_038092335.1 Boletus vinaceobasis
TTTGTAAGAGATCCAGAAGGAGTTAGCTCTAACCCTTGCAGGGTCATCAATATCCCTAACCCTTGCCCTGAATATGAGTGCTTAGTCATGTGATCTAGTTGCCATGGCACTCAGATATAATCATATTAAAATGACAAATCATTGGGACACTTATTTGAGCAGCATTTCTATTTCAGAGCTTTAGTATTTAGTATGTCCCCCTGTGCCTTTATCATATTGAGCTCATGGCAGCAAGACTTTTCCCACTGATCACACTCTGCCTTGGGTAAGTGAGCAATGTCACGGTATGACCATTCATGAGGCAGCTTAGAAGAGTGCTCATTTGGTTGAATCGCCTTGGCAAGCAAAAATTGTGCCAAAGGTGCTCCCCTTTCCTGACACAGCTGAGCTATATTGGGTTCCTCAGAAGGAGTTTGAAAGGGAGTAGAGGAGCTGGATTCGGGAACTGCAGGAGTTTCTGATTGTCAAATAGCCTCTTGTCATTGAGATAGGCATTCTGTGTCCCTGAATTATTGGACAGGGTGATGTCTTTCACCATATACGTTATCAGGGTGGTTAGGAACACGCTGTTCACACTCAGAGCAGCGAGGAAAATGAGAAGGTTCTTGAGGAGGAGCCACTTGTTGAGGAGGGCTGAGAGTCCTAGGTACAGAAGGTGCAGGTGCATGTCTAGAGGGACCAGAGGGTGGAATGTCGTCATCACCATCATCACTGATTGGTGGGTCCACAGGGTCCTGCTGATCAGGAGTATCCTCCAAAAGTCTGGTATTATTTTTGTGCTTTGCAATAGCACAATGGGAAAACATTGATCCACCAAAGATGGCATGGGCTAATGTAAAGATGACATTATTGGGAGATCACATAAGGAGGTAATTGCACTCATTCCCAGGGGCAATGCCAATATAGGTCATTAATTCGGACTTAGGGGCAAGCTTATTGACTCTGACATCTGGGGGAATGTGAGTGTAAGCACCATAGCTGAAAACACGTAAGTGTGATATATCCAGAGTTTCACCGTGCAGCAACTCATAAGGAGTGCACCAGTTATGTCTTCACATTGGGATGTGATTGTAGACATGGACAGCATGGAGAGTGGCAAACTCCCCTCAACTTTGAGATATGCAAGCCTCATGGCACATTGTCTCTGCTTTGTCCATCATAGTGCACATAAAGCACTCTGCATGACCATTCTGTTGTAGAGTATGAGGTGTGCTTTGGAGAATTTTGATGCCATGCTGCTTTAGGAGTGCATCAAAGGTATTGGATTTATATTCTCCTCCTGCATCAGACATCCATGATTTTACTTTGCAGCTAAATTGGGTTTGGACCATACTCAGAAAACCACAGGTACAAGCTAGAGCTTGACCTTTCTGGCACATGCAGGTGGTCCAGGAGAAATGAGTATAATCATCAAAAAAGACGATCAGATAGTGATATTTCTAATATGAATCAATCGGAAAAGATTTGAGATCTGAGTGAATTATCTCAAAGGGTTTGGAGGTGCAAGCTTTATTTGATAAGAATGCCTTATTAGGCATCTTCCCTAGAGCATAGCCAGGACACACATGTTCCTCATTGAAGAGGTCAATGTCCAGAAAATATTGGGTATGCTTCTTTGCATGGGATAGAACGTCATGTGAAGGGTGACCGAAACATTGATACATTGTATGTGAATCAACAGTGTATATCACACCAATGGCAGCGCATGCCTGGTCAGAAGCATGACCATATAAGATATAGATCAGATCATTGGGAAATCTGGTCCAAAAAGAGAGATATTCTCCCCCTGACTTGTAGGCGATGGTAATTTGCAGCAAGTCACCATGCACTGTCATACCATTTTGGAGAAATTTACCCAGCAACAATAGACAAGTAGTCATGCTAGGAATGTATAGAACAGGGTACAGTCGCACAATTGTAGAGCGATCCCTGATGTTCCAAGGTTGGACCATAAGGATGACAGTTCCCTGACCTTCTACATGTGTCCATCCAGTAGCCGTAAGCACAGGAGCAGGGTTCTTGGATGGTTCATAATCGGTAAAATCAGATAGATCACTGGTAAAGTGGATGGAAGCCCCTGAATTAAGAAGCCACATGGGCTCTTGAGGTCTTTTTCGCCAGGACTTCTTATTCTTCATACACTCTGGGTGAGAACATGATTTATTGATAGTATAAAAAATACATTCTGTAGAGATAGTACAACTACATTCTTCTGTATTGTATAGCGCAAATAGTGCAGCAACAGAAGTGTAGTTAGCCTCAGAGTGGGAGGAAGAGAGAGATGGGACTAACAAGGTATCCTCAGCTATCTCAACATTGTAACGAAGTGACAATTTTCATTTTCTTTCTTTATCTTATCTTATCTTATCAAGCCACACGATTATCTTATCGCACAACATACAGTGGACTTGTAACTTTCTTTCTTTTCTCCTTGTGCTCACAGACGCTTATAGTTACATTCATTTCCCACGAGATCTCATCTCGTTTACACGATCATTACCGTATGCACTTCTTTTCATTTCTGTCCTATGCTTCCATTTCATTCACACAATTATGCTTCTCTTCCATTCTGCCACACCATGTGTGTGCAGCATGTATTTAATCTCCGTTCCCCTATGTACCTATGTAGCCATGTACTTCCACGCACAGCTTGGTCTGTGTGCATATGCCAATAGTATAAAAGCCCTGTGGATGACAGCTGGCATCTCCAGTCTAGTTCACTTGGTTTCTTCCCATAAAGACCTTGTGATATCCCCTCCCCTCTATTCCTTTCCCACTAGGATCTTGTGTTGTGACCTAAGGATCTAGTATCGATCTTTGTGGTTGTTTCAAACATCACCAAAATATGATGCAACAATGCCAGCTGTGTCAGCGATTTCAGCATCAATGTCTGAACTGTAGACATCAACCAGGTCTTAGTTGTCCCAAGAGGTGGCTGGAGTGGCAAGAGAGGATGGATCAGGTGCATTTTTATTGTCGCTGCCATTGAAGAAAGAGTCCATTAGTGCTCTGGTAGTGGCTGGAGGGGTGAAAAGAGAGGCCAAAAAGTCGGTGAAGTTTTTGCCATTGAGTGGCTGTGCAAGAGCAAGCATGCCATTTGAGGTGAGAGCAGGTGGTGGCTGTGCAAAAGCACACACATCTGTGTCAAATAAATTGTCCATTTCATTGTGTGGCAGTGCAGAATCGCATATGTGAGCAGGAATGGTGGAAGTGGTGGAAGTGGCGAAATCAATGGTGTGTGGCTGTGCAAAAGTGTGCACACGGATCGGTGAGTCAGTATGGAAGAAAGATGGGGCAAGTTGGTTGGCCATTATAGCAAATGATGAAGGAGTGGGAATGGTGTCGAAAAATTTGCTGTCAGCAATGACAGGGTCCAAAGTGCGAATGACCTTGGCAGAAGGGGCGACACTGATGTGCTGCACTAAAGTGAGCGCGTGCCAAGCATATGGGAACACAGGTGGGCCATATTGAGTGGTGCCAATGCGGTGTGCAAGAGAATGAGGGTCGGTGGTCGGGATGGTTAGCTTGCTGGATGCAAGTGACATGAGGTGTCTGTGATGGTGCTGACCATTAGACTGTTGCTCTTGTTGCTGTTTACCAGCACATTCACCATGAGGGCATTTGGGGCCACCATTATTGTTGAAGGTCATTTGGTGACCATTCGCATTGTTGCCACTGCCATGTTGGGGTGCTGGCATCTGCTGAGAGGCGAATGTTGGGTCCCACTGGTCTTTTCATTTGATGGTGGAGATTTTCAAGGCTGAGTGATGACGTTGCTGTTGGGAGATACATTATTGGCTGCTGCCAGCTGCTGTGTGGCAAGTGCCACGTTGCTCCCAGGAGAGGATGATCGATTGGCAAACTGATTCGATGGTCATCTTCGAGAGATCGTTGGTAGTTGCGATATTCTGAGCAACGACATCCATAGTAGTAGGTAGCTTAGCTAGCAGCATCATTACTTGGACCTTAGTAGGGATTTTGAAGTTGGCATCATTGAGGCGAGTAAAGAGCATTGAAAGCTGGTTGAGTGCTTTGCCGGGATGAGAGTCCATGGGAACTTTGAGTTTGAGGATGGATTTGAAGTCGGCATAGGTGACAATGATACCAGGTTTGCTGTATTTGTCCTTGAGAGCTTTGACAACTTCAGTGGTGAGCTTGTATGGTACTAGCTTAATGCAAATTGCTGGGGCAACATGAAGACAAATGGAGCCGATGACTTTAGTGTTGGATATGGTCTAGTCGTCAATCGCTGATTGGTTGTTGGCAGCTGTGTTAAGTGTCGGGCAGGGTTCATTTAGTACGTAGGAGTTGCCAGTAGCCATAATGTAGGCTTCCATCGTCGGGGACCAATCTAGGTAGTTGGTTCTGTCGAGTAGGAGAATGGCAGTGAAAAGGGCAGAGGACATGGTTGATGATGATCTGTGAGAGATGGAATCAGTGATCAGGTTGGATCAGAGGAGATCAAAAAGGATCAGCTGACCATGTATGTTCCAGATGAGCTGAGTGTTCATTGCTGCTGCCAGTGAGGGCGCATGTGACAGCTGAACCTATTGAGCAGTATAGGATGCAGCACTTGCATGCACAAGGGAGAGAGCTCAATACTTACTTAGAGCAAGAAGGAAGGGATAAAACCACTTGTATTGGTATGGTGCATAGGCTGCCTTTGTTACAAGTAGGTATGATTATCTAATCTAACCTATATACGTAGATATGTGTAGGAACTTATAGCTGCTAATAGATAGTGCATGTTCAACAGATGTCTGTGATCACATTGACCATTTTCTGTTGCATGGCTGCCATAGCTTGTTGTACTTTGATAATAAGGTCACTGTACCTATTTGAAGCATTCATTATTGCAGTCAGCTCTGTGATGAGTACCACATCTCTTTCAGAGTCATTGGCCATTGACTCTGGGCCAAACAAATTGACAAAGTTTTGAGACATTGTGATGGAGGAAAGGGAATAGTGTTGGTGGAAAGTATGTATTTTAATCCCTAAAATGTTTAGGGAGGTGTAAAGTGTGGCAAGGGCATAAGACATTTGCCATAATCTTTTTGTTGTCTATAGGCTTTAAACAGATGATCCTTTTCCTATTCTCTATCTTTCGTTTTTTTGACCAGTACTACTACTTTTACCCATCATTTCCTTTTGAGGTCAAGGAGTGGGATGTGCCCTTCTTTGATGACTCTCATAAAATCAGTGCAATTTATAAGGCAATAATATCTCCCATGCTGCAGCAAGCAGTTCTTCTACTGCAAGTTCTTCTTTAACATGAGGTGCAGAAGGAAGTCTCTTTTAACAAGAGGGAAGTATAGGTTAGGCAGATATTCACCATAGATGTTGAAGGGGAATAAGTTATTGTTGATCACACCAACTGCTTGATTAAATGGGAATGGGCATCTTGAGGGGAATCCTCTCACATTCTCTGCTTCTGGGAATTCTGCTCCCAGAAGATTTCTGTTAGTTCATTGCAATCTATTATGATATTACTATATTTTCAAAAACTTTTCATACTTAACATTTTTCTTTTTGATCACATGATCAGCATGTGACCATGCGAACAATCACCTGACCTGAGGCTTGACCCATGATGTCATATAACATCATGCCTCATGTATTTAATCTGTCTCTTCTTTTCTTCTACTTTGTTTCCCACTTCACTATTTTATCCTCTTTTAGTAATACTTCTCATGCACTGCTTGGTCTGTGCGCAACTCTCAAGATATATATAAGATAGACAGATTGCGACTGAACTCCCCAGTCTAATCCATTTGTACTTTGCCCTCCAAGGCTTGGTGATATTAAGGAAACTCCACCACCTTCTCTCTTCATCCAGAAGGTCATAGTTAAGTCCACCAAGTGTTTTGCATTGTGAGCTTGTGCTTTAGGCCTTGCTCCTTGATCTTAGGACATTGTCCTTGAAGATTGCAACACAACCAATCCTCAAAGTGTTCAAGTCCCACTAATAAGGCTTCGAGGGAAGTGATAGCACATTGAATGGGTGTCTGTGAAGGGAAAGAAGTTTGGTGAGGGATGAACAGAATTGGGCATAATCTTTAGCCTATGGATCATTCCTTGACTTTTGACAATGCACTTGTCTTTTGCAAAGTCTAGGCCTTTGAGTCTGGTCATAGGGTATTGTAGAAGTTTGGTTCTAATGAAAAAACTATGAAGTTCCTTAGCTTGTGGAACCTAAGCTGCAACACTAGACTCAAGGGAAGAGGGACTTATAAACTCTAAGAAAGATCCAAGAGAACCAAACTAGAGGACATTCAATAAGTAGTGATGTGTGAGCTTGGGCCTCAGGCCCTATTAGAGGACTCTGGAGGGCCCAGGCTAGGACCTTAGATAAATTTTTATAGTAGATTACTGGCACTAGATATATAGTTCTATTCATCAGTAAACTAACCTTTATATTAATATTCTATGGAGTTTTGTGATTATATACATGTTATTAGACTCACTAGTGATGAGACAGATATACTGTATATATTAGGAGCATCTGAGTGAAACAAGGATTATGTATGAGTAAGTGTTCATATTACTTAGTGACATTTGACAGTAATAATTGGTTCAAGCACAATTCATGCATAGCTCAGTATATAAGTAATTAATTAGTGTAAAAGTGTAACAAAGTGACAATGTCTTTTATCTTATCTTATCTTATCAAAGCCACACATTTATCTAATCTCACAACATAGACGTGGACTTGTAACTATTTCCTTCTTCTTTCCTCGTGCTCACAGACGCTTTCTCTATTTAGTTATATTCTCTTTCTCATGAGATCTCATCTCGTTCACACACTCATTACCATATGTCTTCCTGTTCATTTCCGCTTTATGCTTCCATTTTATTCCCACGGTTATTTCCGTGTCATGCTTCTCTTCCATTCTGCCACATCATGTGTGTGCAGCACCTATTTAATTACCGTCGTAATATGTCCATATGTAGTAGTGTACAGCTTGGTCTGTGTGCATTATGTCGCACTATATAAACCCCAAGGAACTACTGGACACCCTCCAGTTTAGTTCTCTTGGTTCTCCCCTTGAAGCCTTAGAGCTTTGCTCAATCCCTCCATTCCTTTTATGGTTCAACGTGTGCAGCCTAGAGAGGCCTAACCAGCCAATCTTACGAAGTATGACCTTCGAGGTTGTTTCAAAAAGTGTATGAATTTTCAACTGTATCAAAAGTGTATCAAAAGTGCACATCAAAGTGTACCACAAAGTGTACAAAAGGTGTACCAAAAGTCAAAGTGTTATATACCATGATTGCTACAGGTTTTGGCTATGGGCCCTGGCCCAGACCAGGCCTGAGATAATGTGAGGCCTGAGCCAGGACTTTCAGGCCAGGCCAGGCCCTGCATATCACTACCAGTGAGGCCTCAAGGGTTTGCATATATAATGCAGCAGAGTGTGCATAGACCAAGCTGTACACTACTATGTACAGTAAGTATATATGAGAATGGAGATTAAATGTATGATGCCACTGTGAGATGTGGGAGAATGAGAATGAATCTTGTGTAAACATACAGTAATATAACCTAATGGAGATAAAGTGTCCTTAAGTGCAAGATGAGCAAAAGAAAAAGTACAAGACCATGTCCATGTTATGCAATAAGATAATCATGTGGTCTAATAAGATTAGATAAGATAAAGAAAAGAAAAGTGAAATTGTCACTTTGTCACAGATGTTGTCCTTGAAGGTTGCAATACTGACTCTCTTTCTACACTCAGATCTGACATGACCTTGGTTTTACCCAAGACTTGCTCTTGTCCCTGGCCATGATTGTGGACATAGTTTTGTCTTTTCCTTGCCCTTAGCTGGACTCTGCAGCAGAAACGTGGAGGTGGAAAGGCAACACAGGATGGATTTGTACTTCTGATGACCAGGCTATATCAAAGAAGGTAACCATATGTTATTAGAGTATAAGTAGTCCTGTATGAAATTGGTATTTACAAGAACCCCAGTTGGCCTATATGGCGACATGTTGGACAATCATAGTATTCTGTCTGGGCCTCATTCAACCTGGCAGAGACCTCTGACTCAGGTATGTTTGTCATTCGACTTTCATCCCACTTGTGCTGACTTGCTTGCTCTTTAGCCAGCAGCGCTGTTTCAACTCATTTCAGGTTGCAGCACTCACTGCTCATGGTACCATTTACCTGGCACCTTGAAGGCCCCCATCATATCTGACACCATTGACATCATTTGGATGCTCCATTCTGACCTTGGCACCTCTCGACAACTCTAACTTGCCTTCTTTGCCTCCTAGCACAGTATCTCAACTGTGCAACTCCAGATTGTCAATGTGCCATTTCAAATCATTCCCATGGCATATACCATCAATGTGGATGCCATTTCCAACATTTGCACACGCCAATTTGCTCTCATCATCTCCCAGCACCCCCAATTCACCCTCTGGGCCTTCTGGCCCTCTAACTCAAGTTGGTGGGTTGGTATCAACTTTGTGCCACTTTCAATTGCCTCCAAGATGTCTTGGGTCACTGTGTGGTTGCTTTGTATGGCCATTTCACTGTCTGGTGCACTTGGCTTTTTTGAGCATTTCAAGGTGAGTTCTCATTATTTCTTTACTCAATGTCTTCCTGGACTTGTTCTGACCCTTTTGACAGTTTTGTTGGCTTATCCTTGGTGCATTTGACATCACCAGATGCTCCCAACATGTCTGTCTCACCGTTGGTGGCTGTGTCATTGCAGCTCACAAAATATCTTCTCTTCCCCTCAAGCTTGATGCTCAGGGGTTTGCTTGCTTGCTGGACTTGTTTGGATGGGCTTTCAGGTGGTCTGGGAGGTGAAGGTGAACTGTGGGATAGTCCAGGTATGTCTGCGACATTCTCTGAATTGTACTGATTGTTTTCATCTGATTTCGTTGTCAATCATGCTTGGACCCATGGATTTCCTTTCACCTACTTGGTTGATGCAACTCAGCATGTCACCACTCTCTCCCCCTTGCACTTCCTCTGCTGGGTTTCTGCTGGCCATTGTGTCTGCACACTTGGGTGCAATGCTTTTGGTTTGTCTGACAATCTTGGCTGTTTCAGCTACATAGCTCCCTGTCACAGGTCAGTGTTGATTTGTCAGTGGTGGCATCCATCCCTTCACACTATATTGACCATATGAAACAGTTCATCTGGCAGGAGGATTGCCTGTGCCTTGTACTACATTTCATCCAGTCAATTCAGATCCCCCACGGATTGCAAACCAACCTGCCAGACTATCAAAATTCATCCAGTTGTGAACATCTCAAGAGTAAAATCTTATAAAGAAAGATTAACTGGTCAATCTGTGGTTGCACCTAAACCTATAGAAGTCACAGAAGATTATAATATACTGTAGAATGGGAAGTAGACTTTATCATCAACTCCCAATTAAAAAGAAAAATGCTGGAGTACCTCATACATTGGAAAGAATATTCTGATGAGGATAGAACTTGGGAACCCACAAGTAATCTCAGGGGTATGCCAGATGCAATCTGTGATTTTCACTTTGCATCCTGAGGCTCCTAGAAAATTATCTATAACCTCTGCTCAATTTGAGGGCTTATTTAACCTCTATATCATTGTATCTTATCTTATCTTTGCCATGCAGTTATCTAATCTGATCTTATCTATTTGGACTTAGACACTTTTCCTCACAGACACACTCTTCTTTCTTCTCATGAGATCCAATCTTGTTCCCATAATCATTACTGCTATGCTTCTTTCCACACTCTCACATATGTCTTCCTTTTAATCTCTGTTCTATGCTTCTCTTCCATTTGATGCTTCACACATCACACATGCCTTCAATTATCATTCTACTATAATCATATATATCTATGTACTCTCTCTCACAGCTTGGTTTGTGCACACTATGCAATACTATATAAACCCTGTGGGCTATAGCTGGTATTCCCAGTCTAGTTCACTTGGTCTTTCCTCTGAAGATCCTGATGTTCCAACTAAGAACCTCTACTACTCCATTGTCTGGTGTTTGTGTTTGTGACCTAGGATCTAGCATAGCTTGATCTTTAGAGTTGTTTCACCAACAAACGGTGTCAATATTAACTCATTGACATCAGTACTTCTGCTGTAAGCACTCACAAACTTGACCTCTGGCCTCATTCAGCCCACTGCAATGGCCACCCAGCCTATCACCACTAGTAACAATCTGCCCATCATCACTAATAACAATCCACCAATAGTATAGTGTCTGCCCCCCAGCCCAGTAACACCTCACAAGCCAGTTGTTCCAGTGCTGCCACCATTACCTTCACATCTCAAACAATTTCTTGCCTATGCCAAAACCTACTTCAGTGTAGAGGATTCAGCCCACTACAAGGAACCCCTTAGGCTTGAAAATATTGGATCAGATATCTTTGTTGATGTGGATAAGAAGATATTGGGCAGAATCAGCATTTTGATAGGTGATATTGCTTATTTCAAAAGATGTAGCATTGCCTGGTGGAATGGACAGGAGGCAAAGCACAAATGGAGTGGCACTGGATCAATATCTTTGGACACCAAGCTGACTCACCATAAAACCCAGATTGTGTCTTCACTATGAAAGAAAAAGATTGCATATGAAAAGCACTATCATGGTGGTGGAGGTTGTTACTTTACTGGGCCAATGATGGAGGTAGGTGATGCTGATCCAAATGCTAAATATGATCTATGTATATTATCAGTGTGACACACAGAATCAGTGGCTTCCTGTTCTGTGCAGTTTTGTGGTAATTGAGGACTGTGAAGAGAATGAGGACAATATGATACATTCATTCTGATAATACTATGTAGAAATTTACATGGTACACTATGCAATATATCCATTTCTGATGTAATAGTCTGACAAGCATGAACAATTGTCATCATGGATAAATCTCCCTTATGATTGCGCAAGTAAGCTTTGATCACCAAAAATGCTCATTCAATGGGATTATAATTGAGTGAGTATGGTAGCAAGTAGATAAGTTTACACACTAAGACAGGTCAGTGGTGTACAATGTACTACTGTGATGATTTTACTTACAGTGTGTGTTCTCAATCAGCATCCAGACTTCTTCACTATGGTGGATGTGACAGTTGTCTATGATAATGACACTATGCAGGCCAAGATATGCAGTGATGTAAGGCATCTAGACAAATGTCCATTATCTCAAATGAAAACACTGTAGATGTTATACAGTATACCACACATTCCCATAAGAATCATACAAAGTGTGTGCCACCAACTGGGCCCTCAATAATGTCATAGCTAATTATTCCATCCAATTTGATGGTGGAAAGGATTGAGTAGCATATACCACTTATAAAGTACTGGGAACTGTAGTAATGTTGCCCCTGAGTCAACCATCCATGGCAAGACTATGTTTTTTGATCCTTCACAGCTTCATTAATAAAGAGTAGCATTTCTGCATTACTTGCTTCTGCCCCAATCCAATTCATGTAAAGTGCATGCAACTCATTGCTTTGCTCAGCAGCAGAGAATGATACTCCTTTTTGTGTGATTTTGAGGTGTTGTAGAGCACAGGAAATAGTAAATATCATAGTGTACATGCAGTGCTTCTCCCACAATTCCTTTTGAAGCTCATTGAGATAGATGATATTGTGCTGTTGGATCACATTGTGAATGAAAGCAGTATCTTCTTGGCTAAGGACACAAGGACATTCAATTGAACAGGAATAGGTGTAAGGGCTGGAGGTGGTGCCAAAATTTTAATTGAGCTGGAGTGTATTGTAAGCAAGCATTTTCCTGACACAAAGGACAGTGCAGATGTCTTTAATGTAGTGGCCTTGTTCATAAAGAATGAGGATCTGGTATTTTGTGTCATTGGGGACAGTGTGAGTTGGCATGGCATGGATAATGGGTCAGAGGGCAAGCATGACAGTCTGCCCATAGCTGACTTACTGAGACAAGTTCAGAGTCCTGGCACTGGTAATTTCCAGCCAACAAGCTTTTTGTGCTGTATTTTTTGCAGAGATTTGCAAAGCACTGTAATTCAAAACTAACACAAATGTCAAGATTGTATATTATTGTCCAGAGATATTTCAAGTAGAGAGAATTCACATGGACAGGTCATTGCCATGTATACACAGATCTCACATTCATTTACAGTGGCTCAAATAAGTGTCCCAATGTTTGGCTATTTTGGAAAGAATTGATATTTACAAGAGATCCAAAAGGAGTTAGCTCTAACCCTTGCAGGGTAATTAATAGCCCTAACCCTTTCCCTGAATATGAGTGCTTAGTCATGTGATTTGGTTGCCATGGCACTCAGATATAACCATATTAAAATGACATGTCATTGGGA
>JBBPQE010000801.1:0-12301 GCA_038092335.1 Boletus vinaceobasis
CTCAGGAACAGCTCACTGCATCCCTCCGAGCAACATATCTAGCTGCTCCAGTACTCTGAGCTGGTTCCCTGTTCGATGTCGAATAACTCCACAATGACATCCTCTCCGCACTCCCTTCCGACCCATTGGCCTCAGTCCACCTGTCCTCCCCAGAACCCTCCGATTCCCATTGGTCAGTAGACTCTGATGGTTTCCTATGTCTTGATGGTCGTATCTACGTACCAGACTCCAATAACCTCTGTCTCCATGTTCTCTGTTATAAACACGACCATCCCCTCTCCGGACATTTTTGACAGAATCAAATGCTTGAACTTATCTGCAGAGAATACACATGGCCAGGCGTACAGACATTCGTCAAAGAATACGTTTCATCCTGCACCTCCTGTGCTCATGCAAAAGTTCCAAGACATAAGCCTTACGATCTCCTAAAACAACTCCCCATCCCCGAGAAGCCGTGGAACTCCATTTCCATGGACTTCATTGAACAACTCCCCACATCCTCCGGATATACCTCAATACTCATAGTCGTAGATCACCTCTCCAAACAGTGTATCTTCATTCCAACTCACAACACAATTACATCCCTGGAGCTCGCACAACTCTTCCTACTCCACATCTTCTCAAAGCATGGAGTTCCCTCCCACATCACCTCCGATCGAGGCTCGGAATTTGTATCTCACTTCGTCCGCTCACTTGGTAAAGCCCTAGACATCCGCCTCCACTTCACCTCCAGATATCACCTGGAAGGCGATGGCCAGACAGAGTGAATGAACCAGACACTCGAACAGTATCTTCGGATTTACTGTAACTACCAGCAAGACAACTGGTCTGAACTCCTGCCCTTAGCGGAGTTCTCTTATAACAATGCTCCGAATGCTACCACTGGTGTTTCTCCATTCTTCGCTAATAAAGGCTACCACCCCAACATCACAGTTCACCCTGAACGTGATCTCACCTCTGCTCAAGCACAAGAATACTCCATAGACCTCGACTCCCTCCATGAATTCCTCCAAGAAGAAATGGCCCATGCCCAAGAGCGATACCAAGGACCTGCGGATGCCAAACGCTTGCCAGCTCCAGACTTCAAAGTTGGAGATCAGGTATTTGTAAAAGCTAAATACTTCTGCTCTACATGGCCCTCTAAGAAACTCTCCGAAAAGAACTTAGGGCCTTATACTATCATCGCTCAAGCTGGATCCCATTCCTTCATGCTCCGACTTCCGGACACCATGAAATCCATATACCCCATCTTCCACATTTCTCAGTTAGAACCTTCTGTCCCCAATGTCATCCCAAACAGAGTTCAACCTCTGCCACCTCTGGTCGAAGTCGATGGCAAACCAGAGTTTGAGATCTCCAAGATTCTCAACTCCAAGATCGATTGTTGACATCGCCACTACCAATTACTTTACCTGGTGAGATGGCTAGGATATGAAGGAACTGACAATGAGACGTCTTGGCTTCTAGCCATGGAGTTAGGACACGCATCAGACTTGGTACAGGACTTCCACATGAAGTACCCGGACAAACCCAGACCTCTTACGGGGCAATAATGAAAGGAAATCAGAATTGAGGAACTAATTACAATATTTCTACTTCATTTTCTTCGTGAGGCTCGCTCGCCTCTTTCCTCAACTCTGCCACATCCTCTGCTATTTCCCCTTCCACCTCCATGTCCACCTCATCCACCTCTTCTGACAACTCTGACGTGACATACATTGCATCCAGCACCTCCCTCACATCCTCCAACGCACCCAGCATCGCCGATGCCTGTGCTCTCCTTTCCGCTCTTCCCTTCCGCATCTCTGCCACCATCTCCGACAGAACCCTCACCATCTCCAAAATATCGCTGCCTACCCCCAGCTGTAACGAAGTGACAATTTCACTCTTTATCTTTTCTTTTGATCTTATCTTATCTAATCTTATCAAGCCACACATTTATCTAATCTCACAACATATGCTGGACTTGTAACATTCCTTTCTTCTTCTCTCACGCTCATGGACGCTTCTAGCCATATTCACGTTCTCACGAGATCCCATCTCGTTCCCACGCTCATTACCATATGCACTTCTTTTCATTCACACGCTATGCTTCTCTTCCATTCTGCCACACCATGTGTGTGCAGCATGTATTTAATCTCCGTTCCCCTATGTACCTATGTAGCCATGTATTCTCACGCACAGCTTGGTCCGTGCACATATGCCAATACTATATAAACCCTGTGGACGACAGCTGGCATCCCCAGTCTAGTTCACTTGGTCATTTCCCATAAAGACCTGAGTGATATCCCCTCCTCTCTACCTTCCTACTAGGATCTCGTGTTGTGACCTAAGGATCTAGCTATTGATCTTTGTGGTTGTTTCACCAGCAGCAACGACCCCTCCTCTTCCTCCTCCTCCTCGCTTGACTCCATACTTACACAGTGCTTCTTCTTCTTCCTCCCCTCCGCAGAGGTCTCCGGCCCCTTCTTCCATTTTCGTGGCTCTGCCGCCTCCTGCCCTGGCCTCACACACCTCACCTTCACTTTGATGCACTCTGTGTGAAACAACCTTGAAGATCCTTTAGCAAAGGGATCCTAGGCTTATCACTAGAGACTTAGGAAGAGAATTTATAAGGGGGGACTTTATCTCAAGGGAAAGACCAAGAGAACTAAACTGGAGGGCGTCCAGTAGTTCCTTGGGGTTTATATAGTGTGGCCTAATGTGCACAGACCAAGCTGTACACTACTACATGTGGACATATTGTAAACGGAGATTAAATATGTGCTGCACACACATGGTGTGGCAGAATGGAAGAGAAGCATAGCACAGAAATAACCGTGGGAAAGAATGGAAGCATAAAGCAGAAATGAAAGAGAAGACATACGGTAATGAGTGTGTGAACGAGATGAGATCTCGTGAGAAAGAGAATATAACTAAATAGAGAAAGCGTCTATGAGCGCGAGAAAAGAAGAAGAAAATAGTTACAAGTCCACGTCTATGTTGTGAGATTGTATGTGGTTAAGGCACACTTGTACCAAGAAAGTATGCGAACCTGACGCTATTCCAATAGGTATGTAAATGTCTTTACCAAGCAGTAGCGGTACTCTGGAGGAATCCTCCAGAGTTCTACTTTATATCTCCAGAGCATTCTCTGGAGTTGCTTGCATTTTGTCAGATAGTGAGCCAATGGAATTCATGGACAATGAGAGCGACTCTGATGGTGTCACTGATTCTTATCTTGAAGCTGACAACCAATATGAGGCATTACAGAGTGAACGAGAAGCCGATAACAAGGTAAGTAGATAAAGTCATTTGATTTCAAGATATCTACTGATATTCTCATCTCTATCTCATATCTCACCTCTCCCAATCAATTTGCTCATCAAATCATGATTGTGTGCTGTGCTCACCTTGCCTTGCTCCACCCCACCTCTCTCATTGTACCCCATGAAACAACCACAAAGATCAATGCTAGATCCTTAGGTCACAACACAAGATCCTAGTAGAAGAGGAATAGAGGAGAGGAGATATCACAAGGTCTTTGCAGGTAAGAACCAAGTGAACTAGACTGGGGATGCCAGCTGTCGTCCACAGGGCTTTTATAGTATTGGCATATGCGCACAGACCAAGCTGTGCATGAGAGAACATGGCTACATAAGTACATATGGGGACGGAGATTAAATACAAGCTGCATAGGCATGGTGTGGGAGAATGGAAGAGAAGCATAAGACAGTGATTACCGTGAGAGTGAAATGGAAACATAGAACAGAAATGAAAAGAAGTGCATATGGTAATGAACGTGTGAGCGAGATGAGATCTCGTGAGAAATGAATGTAACTATAAGTGTCTGTGAGTGCGAGGAGAAAAGAAAGAAAGTTACAAGTCCACTGCATGTTGTGCAATAAGATAATCACGTGGCTTGATAAGATAAGATAAGATAAAGAAAGAAAATGAAAATTGTCACTTCGTTACACTACCCCCTCTCTAGGGATCGACTTCCAGGTGATCATAGGGCAGGTTTGAAGGGTCTGCCTCTGTGTGGTTAACGTGGGGGTTAAAAAGTTGTTCGAACTGAGCGAACGTCATAGATAATTTTCTAGGAGCACTTGGGTGCAAGGTGTGAAAGTCTCGGATCGCGTCTTGCACACCCTTGAGGTTGCCTGCAGGCTCCCAAGTTCTATCCTTGTCGGAGTATCCACTTCAATGCACGAGGTACTCCAGGTTTTTACGTTTTAATCAGGAATTGACGATGAAATCGATTTCCCATTCTATGTCACGATCTTCTGTGACTTCTATAGGTCCAGGCGCAACCACAGGTTGGCCCGTTAATCTTTCTTTATATGGTTTTACTCTTGAGATGTTCATGACCAGATGAATTTTGATAGTCCACGGCAGTTTTAACTTCACTGCATTGGTACCGATCATCTCGATTACTGGGAAGGGACCAATCCACTTCTCCGTGAGCTTTTTAGAAGCGCGTGTCAAACGCAAATTTTCTGTGGTGAGCCAAACTTTGTCATCAGGTGAATAGATAGGGGCATCGGCCCATTTTTTATCTGCTTGGACCTTCTGACGGTCCTGAGCTTCTTTTAAGTTGTTTTTAACCTCTTCTAGAGTGTTTGCCATACCATCGGCAAGTTCCTTGGCAGCTGGTGCCTTAGAAACACATTGTTTAATTCCCATCCTGGGGACATAATTTCGTGACACTTCAAAGGGTGTTTTCTTTGAAGACGTCTGCATCTTCGAATTATAGGAGAACTGGGCGATGGCAAGCCAATCGGCCCATTGATCTTGTTTTTCTGTGCAGTATAAACGAAGGTACTGCTGCAGGTCTCTATTCATATGCTCCGTTTGTCCGTCTGTCTGCAGATGGAACGCAGTGGATAATTTAGAGTTTATGCCAAGACGCTTGCACACTTCCTGCATGACTGCAGATGCAAATTGTGGTCCTCAGTCTGATACAATAGATGTGGGAAGTCCGTGGTGCTTCCACACGTGGTTGAGAAATAGTTTAGCTGTGCTAAGTGCTGTTTTGGTCTTGTTGCACAGGATAAATACCGTCTCTTTGGAAAAATGATCAATGACCACTAGGATCGAGTTGAATTCATTAGATAAAGGCAGATCCGTGGTGATGTCCGCGGAGATATCCTGCCATGGCCCTTGTGGGACCTCTAAGGATTGGAGCAGCCCTGCTTTGGGCAGGTTTCCAGTTTTCATTCGAGCGCACCTGTTACATTGAGATAAATATTTGTGGATGAAAGTAGCCATCTTGGGTCACCAATAACTTCTCTCTACCAGTTCAAGTGTCTTTGCCATTCCTGGGTGACCAGCGACTGGAGAGTTGTGGCATAGGTTAAGAATCTTCATTTTTATGTCATCAGAATTGGGAACGTAGATCTGGTGATCCTGATAAAGCAGTTCATCGACTCTGCATGCACCATACTTTTGGCACAAATCAATCACTTTGCTCTCTTTGAGCAGAACTATCTGGCTTTTGATGAGTTTTTGAATTTGTTCACCTTCATTGTGAATTTCAACCCTGGTCTGGGTTCGTACTCACTCTGGCAGTATAAAGATAATACCCTTGTTGTCATCTTCAACTCCTTGGGCGTGGTCTTCGCGACGTGATAATGCATCGGCTTTTACATTAGAAGTGCCAGGCTTATAGACGAAAACGTAATTGAAACGTGTCAACCATTGATACCATCGGGCTTGCCAATGATTCAGATCTTGCGATTTCATAAAATACTGTAGGTTGGCATGGTCGTTCCAGATCTCAAATTGGAACTTCGCACCTTCCAAATAGTGACGCCAGATCTCTAGCGCACGAATAATAGACAACATTTCCTTGTCTGCAATCGGGTAGTTCCATTCTTCCGGAGACATCAAATGCGAGGAATAGGCAACTGGATGCCATTTGTCATCTTTAAAGATAGAAAGTACTGCCTCCATAGCGTAATCTGACGCATCAGTTTCTACACGGAATTGGCAATTGTTATCTGAATATGCCAACACAGGTGCAGTTGTGAATTTTTCTTTTAGCGTGTCAAACGCCATTTGCTGTGAAGAGGACCATTCAAATCCTGTGTCCTTCTTCAATAGATCATTAAGCGGACATGCGACCTGCGCATAGTCCTTTATGAAGCGACAGTAGAAATTGGTGAGCCCCAAGAAGCTTCTAACTCCTTTCACATTGGTGGGAGCGGGCCATTCCAGTATCGCTTTGACCTTGGAATCGTCCATGCGAATTCCATCTTTTCCTACAATCATGCCAAGGAAATCAACCTTGGTCTTACTAAAAGAACATTTTTCGGGTTTGACGAAAAGATCATTTTCTTCCAATCTTTGTAATACTTCCCACACGATGTCATTGTGTTCTTTTTGGTTTTCTGTTTTCATAAAGATCATAAGGTCATTGATGTAGACAACCACAACTCCATCCATATCGGTGAAGATCTCATTCATCATCGCTTGGAAGGTTCCGGGTGAGTTGCATAGCCCAAAATACATTATGAGAGGCTCGTAAGCTCCTCAGAAACAAACGAAGGCGGCCTTCCATTTGTCACCTTCTTTGATGCGAACATTGTTATAGCCCCAACATAAGTCCATTTTCATAAAGATTTGCTCCTTTTAGTTTATCAACTAGCTGACCAATCAATGGCAGTGGGTAGTTGTTTTTAACCCTGTGTTCATTTAGATAGTGGTAGTCCTGGACCATCCGCTTCTTGCCGTCTTTCTTTGGCATGAAAAACACAGGGCTTGTCTGGGGGATTTAGAGGGCCTTATGTAACCCTTCTTTAGTTGGTCATCAATGAATGCAGTGACCTCTTCTTGTTCTGATGGGGATAGCAGTATCAATTGGCCTTTCTTCGGCATGAATGACTCTTTCATATCTATCGCGTGATCCCATGGTTTCCTTATCAGCATGCGTTCACTTTCTCCTTTTGAGAAGACCTTTAAATAATCATGGTATGCCTTGGGAACAACTTCCTTCTCCATAGGCTTCTTTTCTTCTTTTGGAATGTTTTTCTCAGCAGCGGCAATCTCTAGCCATTCTAAAGCTGCTTGGATTTTATATTGGAGTTCTCGCTCCTCCTTTTCTACGAGTCATGCGAAGATCAGTGCCAGCTGTAAAGCGTGGCAGTGTTGAGGACATCTCGTCAACTCAACATCTCCTGTGATCCAATCTATGTGAGGATTGTGGTGCCTCAGTCATATATATCCGAGGATCATTTGATTTAGACTCAGATTGGTAACTTCCACAGTAACACGTTCTTTGTTTCCCTTGAAGTCAATAATAATATCAGTGCTGTGTGTAATCTTGCCAGCCTGATTCTTCATGCCATCCACGTTGTAAACATCAACAGGATTGTGTAACGCTCGAAGGGGAAGCTTTCGCTTAGTGACCCACTTCTTATCAATAAATATCATGTTAGCTCCACTGTCAAGTAATGCTTCTGTAACAAAGTGACAATTTCTCTTTCTATCTTTTTCTTTGATCTTATCTTATCTAATCTTATCAAGCCATGTGTTAATCTAATCTCACAACATACGCTGGACTTGTAACTTTCCTTTCTTCTTCTCTCACGCTCACAGACGCTTTTAGTTACATTCATTTCTCACGAAATCCAATCTAGTTCACACGTTCATTACCGTATGTACTTCTTTTCATTTCCACTTTATGCTTCCATTTCTTTCCCACAGTTATTCCCGTGCTATGCTTCTCTTCCATTCTGCCACACCATATGTGTGCAGCATGTATTTAATTACTGTCTTCATATGTCCACATGTAGTAGTGTACAGCTTGGTCTGTGCATGTTATGTGAAACGTATCAAGGATCGTCTGAAGACAGATACGTGGAACGTTGAATGCAACAACAAAAGAAGGGGATCTTATCAGGATATAGGTACGAGGACGCTCATAGGGACTAGACCACTAAGGTCGCTTGATCACTTTGATGCTTGAGGATGCTGTGTGTAGGACACTAGCAGATGTCTTCAGGAAGGGAAGTGCAACTCTCTAGCACAAGGCTGAAGACAAGTGAGATCGACTATAAATGAACTGAGGAGTTCGTCTAGAGGCGTCCCAGTATATATACGTCCAGTGCTTGCGCACGGACCAAGGTACAAATACAGGACTATGCTACATATAGTAAGAGGGCGTAAGGTATGACATCATGTGGGAATCGGATGAGTAAGGAAGTAATGTAATGATATCATGGACTGCGGAAAAGGATCTGGACCAACAGTAATTAAAGGAATGCGGTTACCGTGTGTTGGTCTAGAGCGGGATGTCAGACTGTAAGGTCTAGACATGTGATGAAGGGAAGTAAAGAATGTGATATGAAAGGAAAGGTTACCACGGTCACATGATGGGTCATGTGACATGATAAGATAAGATAGTGTCTATGATCAGTGAATGATCAGTAGTGATAACGAAAGGAATAAAGGTGAAAAGTAGCGTTTATTACAGGCATGGGATTCATATCCCATCATGAGATAGAAGGGGGATTTGTTGGTGACAGAGTGAGGGTGGTGATTATGGGCAAATTTAGCATGGGAGATTTGATCGGCCCAAGATGTCGGATTACTGCCGCAGAAGATTCATAAATAGGTCTCAACTTCTTGGTTGACCCGTTCAGTTTCTTCATCAGATTGGGGGTGATAGGCAGTAGAAAGGGATAAATTGTAGTTGAGGAGTTTTCTGAGTTCTTTAGCGAAGGCAGAGGCGAACTGGGGGCCTCTATCAGAGATGACTTTGTCATAGAGTCTGAAGTGAAGGAAGACTTTGTGAAAGAAAAGAGTGGCGACACCTTCTGTGGTGATGGTTTTCTTAGTGGGATAGAGAATTACCCCCTTTGTAAGCCCGTGGTCGACCACGACCAACAAGCTATCAAAGCCAGATGATGGGGGGTGATTGGTGATCAGATCACAAGAGATCTGTTGGAAAGGGCGAGAGGTGTGGGACGGAATGGGAGTAAGGGGGGGTACAGTGGGGTGAGTATTCACTTTGTTCTGTTGACATGTGGCGCATCCATCTACATATTTATGGACATAAGTGGCGAGGCCTGGCCACCAAAATTTGGCAGGCACAAGTTGACGGGTCTTGAGATACCCAGGGTGGCCAGCAGTCTTGTGATCATGGCATCATAGTAGGATAGAGCGACGGAGGGCATTATCGGAGGAAACATAAACATGACCTTGATAGGTGAGGATACCGGCTTCATACTGCCAGTCAGTGAGGCAGGAGCAGAAGAAAGCGGGGATCTCATCCTGTATGGACTGCAGGATTTGGAGGACAAGGGGATCACCCAACGAGGCAGATTAAATGTGATGAGACAAGGCGGTGTCAATAACATTGACAAAGAGGGAAGGGGGAAGAAGCGTGACTCCTTTATTGTCAAGGTCAGACTTAGGGAGGAGGTCAGGTCATCATAAGAGTGTGTCAGGACCAGCAAGAAGTTTCCCAGGAACATGGATCATTTTCAAATTGAAGTTGGAAAGGTCCATGAGCCAACGAGCTTGTCAGCGATTAAGGAGTTGAGGGGAGCGGAAGTACGTAAGATTCTTATGGTCAGTGAAGACTTAAACAGGGAAGGGAGAGCCGTGGAGATAGTGTCTCTAGGATTTGAGGGCGCAGAGGACACTGAGGAGTTCTCAGTCATAGATGTCATAGTTTCGTTAGGTGGGAGAGAAGGACTGGAAGAGATAAGAACAAGGATGCCAATCTCCGTTGGCATTGGTTTGAAGGAGTATTCCTCTGGATGCAAATTTGGAAGCATCAGTGGCAATGGCAAAAGGGGCAGAAAGGTGGGGCATATGAAGAACGGGTTTGAGAAGGAAGAGGTGTTTGAGGGTATCAAAGGAGTCTTAGCAGGCGGTTGTCCATTGCCAAGCGTGATCCTTCTTTGTAAGATCGAGGAGGGGTCGTGTGATATTGGAGTAGTCGGG
This sequence comes from Boletus vinaceobasis, assembly GCA_038092335.1. NCBI lineage: Eukaryota > Fungi > Basidiomycota > Agaricomycetes > Boletales > Boletaceae > Boletus > Boletus vinaceobasis. The sequence goes on from JBBPQE010000801.1 coordinate 9,934, forward strand.
GATGAAGTGGCAGTAACAATTGGCGAAGCCAAGGAAGGACCATACATCCTTGACTTTGGAGGGGGTTGGCTAGGATTTGATTCCATCAAGTTTGATGGGGTCCATGGCAAGTTGACCGGGTTTTAATATCCATCTTTGATTCAGATGTTGTTATATCCCCATTGGACATCGGATTTGGTGAAGATATTGGCTCATTTGAGCTTATTGATGAGATCGGAGATGAGGGGAAGAGGGTAGGCATCGTGAATGGTATGTTTGTTGATATATCAATAATCCTGGCAAGGATGCAGACCTCTATCTTTCTTCTTGATAAAGAAAAAGGGTGAGGCTTGGGAAGAGTTGGAAGGGTGAATCTTTCCAGCAGCGAGGTTTTTATAAAGGAAGTCTTTGGTGGCCTTCTGTTCATCTGGAGAGAGGTGATAGAGTTTTCCCACTTTGGGAATGAAGGACTCATCGAGATTGATTTCATGGCCGTAGGGTCTAAAGGGGGAAACATGGTCTGTGGCTTCTTTTGAGAAGACGGTGGAGAAGTCAGAATATTCTGGGGGAAGGGTGACTTTGGGTTTGGCCTTCTCAGCTTCCATTGCAAGTTGGGTGGCCTGGGTAAGACAGGCAATGATAGGGGAACTTGCAGGGATAAACCTAGATCCACATCAGATGATTCAATGCATGACCCTATTGTCGTTTGCTTGGATGAGATATTGTTTCTTGGTTTCCCACTGATTATACCCCCAGAGGTGGTAGTTGGAGATGGAGTTAACATAGATATGTTTCGGTGGTTTGGGAAGGGTTTTCCGAAAGTGGGCATTATGTTGAGAGGTATCAATGATATGGGAAGAGAAGAGTTCCTTCAATTGGTTGATGGATTCTTTTAGGATGACTGTTCTGTTGGTTCAGTCAATTATGGGGTTGGCCATTCAAAGCCAGGAGGTTCTGAGGATCAAGTTGTCTTTTCCAAGGGATATGATATGGAAGATGACTTTCTGGGTGATTCCTTCAATATTAAGAAAGAGGGTGGAAGTAAAGTGGATAGTGCCTTTCTTATTATAGATATCATCCACATTTCATGCTTGGATTGGAATCTTAAGTTGTTCCATAGGGAGTTGGTGTTTCTTGACAAAGTGGTAATTGATGCAGGAAATATCAGCACCACTGTCAATAAGGGCGTGAGTTTTGACAGTTTTCATCGTATGCAAAGGTTCAATAACTTGGACAGGGATTTGGATAGATTTAGTCAAAGATGCTACTATTACAGAAGGACATACAGAGAGGAGGGAGAGACTTGTGTTGATCGAGACTCCCATTTCAAAAATCCGTCTAAGAAAAAGAGATCCTTCTCTCGGCTTCTTCATCATTATTGTCCTCTATTTCTTTCAACTTGGGAAGTTCTTCTTCAACTACCTTCTTGATCTTTTTCTTCAGCTCAGAAGGGAAGGTGGGGCATTTGTTGGATAAGTGTCCAGTGGTGCGACATTGGAAGCAGAGCCCTTTTTCCATGCAACATTTTCTTTCCTTGAGGGTGAGTTTGGGGATTCTGATAACGTCAATGTCCATGGCATCAGGGTCTTGAATTTTTGGTGGAGGTTGATATAAGGGGCAATTAGACTGTTCAGCAGGGTGGGAGATCCCTTTCACTCTTTCCCATTGAGTGGTGAAATGGATGGCGAGTTCTTGCCATTTCTTGATGGTGGTGGGGACAGTTTCCATGGCCATGATTTTATTCATGAGCGCAATGGGGATTCCTTTCTCAAATTAATTGATAAGGACATGTTCATCTTTGATGTTGGTGATAGCGGCTTTGCTTTTGAAAGTGGAGATATATGAAAAAAGGGAAGGGTCATAAGATCCATCTTTCTTCCTCATCATTCTTGTGTCAGATAGCCAGTTGAGAGCATTTCCAACTGTGTCTTGGTGTTTGAAAGCAATCTTGAACTCTTTGATAAAATCTCCAAAGGTTCCTAGTATAATGGTGGTGCTGACAATAGCGGCTTGTTGATAGACAAGGGCCCAGGTGAAAGCTAATCCTAGCTTCATGTAAGAAAGTGTGAAGGCAATCTTCTTGGCATTACAGTTGTAAATGTCTTCATTCACTTTTAGGTAGAATTGAATGTTATGGAGCCAGGGAATGGCATCTGTTACGATTCTTTCTTCGTTTCTTTTCCTCCTTCAAATCTATGCTACCTTTTGCAGACAATCCGACTACGCTGTTGAAGCCCCGCGTAGTTATCTTGAAACTCTATAAAGTTATCCCTTGATTAGTCATCTTCTTCGCTGACCTTCTCCCTTCTTCCATTGATCGGTCAGCGAGTGTATTACTTCATCCTTCTGCATTGTTCTTCGTGATTCCTTTACTTAGTCATCCCTCCTT
>JBBPQE010000802.1:0-12279 GCA_038092335.1 Boletus vinaceobasis
CATGTCTCCTACTGTGGCTCGTCTCCGCGTACTGATCCGAGCGCTCTTATTCGTTTTGACTCGATGATCAGGCTACTCGGGTGACGTCTGGAACGTCCAGCCTGCACCGCGCGACCACGTCTGGCGGACGGTCAAGAACACTCTCGGCGGTGGCAACGGCATGGTTCCCCACTACTCTGGTACAACGCTTGACGCTCAGGCACGTTACGCCCGTGGAACAAAAAGCATCATTGAGAACTACCTCGCCGACAAGCCTCAGGAGCCTGGCAACATCATCATCGGTCTTGGCAAGTACGAGACAAAGGCGTACGGTCAGCGCTGAGTACAGCGGTGCGTTGGTCGTCTGAATCATAACGGGACGGTGGCGGCTTTGGCATCGTGTATGGGTATATGCCACACATGTTTTATCTTGTATACGTATTATGGAGGAATCCGGAAACCACGTTATATACTCGGGCCTGTGCGAGCACGTCAAGTAACATCCAAGACCCCTCGACAATTTAAGCCTTTCCAAGGGATTCAAGGCACACGCTCATTGTGGGGAATAAATGTCTCGATTGGCTTGCAGGGACGTACGAGCTTCGAATAAAACCGAAAATCAGGAAGTCAGCATAATGTGATTGACGAGCAGTGAAGCACAAATTTAGCTGAACCACCTGTCAATGGCCAGCGATTTGTAATTGTTGCGCGACAAAGTTGGTTTTTCAGGAGTCGACTGCATTAGATCATGCACCACATCCCACCCTTGGCAGCACATTTTTTAAACTCAGATAGTCTTACAGACCAATGTCCCTGTACAAGGAAAATTGGTCTGTAAGACCATCCCTCTCAAAATTTCACCACCAAAACCAGTATCTGGCCTTCCCTAATACTCAGACTCTTCAATAGTGCAAACGAGCTGGGGGCATGATCCAAAGGGACCACTTTGGAAGTCCATTTGGTCCACATCTGTTGTTTGTCAGATGCCTCTCCTGGACTTTGGTTCCAACATTTTCGTTCCCTCTGCTCCTACTGACCGTGTCTGTTGCTCACAAGATGTTCTTCCCGGTTCCTTCTTGCATTTTTTTTTTTTTGCTTCTATCTTGTCAAAGATGACAACAAAGGTGATTCTATTGTATAGTACATGCATGCATGCACCTTGACGACAAAACAACGCCAACATGAGATGATGACGACAATGATGCAACAACAACAACAACAACAACAACAGCAGCAACTAAATACATTAACAGAGTTGCCATCCACCCTTTATGCACATCCAAACATGACTGCCACCATCCAACTGCCCCCTTGACATGTCCCTGACCAAGACGACAACCGTCACACAGCTGATGCCTTTACTTGAGTGGATGACTGCGCACCATTTCTTCCATTGCTCTATTACCTGGCCAAGCATGTCTATGAGACAAATGAGCTCAAGTTTGAAGAGGTGAGCACCATGCCTTTGAACAAAGTCCCATTTCATTTCACATCCCCATGAGCCAATTTCCATTGACTGCCTCTAGCTGTTTTCACTTTGAGCAACAAAGCAACATCCCCAACTCCATGCCCACCCCATTCTTTGCCAATCTTGTCCCTCACATTTACACTCTCATCATTACCGAACTACCATCCCCATGGGAATGGTCTCCTTTCTGTTCCAAAATCACTCGTGCATGTGTTATGAACCTAAACTGAGGGAATGTAAGGTTTTGGGAAGTAATGCTGGACCTAAACCACAATGGGAGATTCTTCTAGAAAAAGGTGAAAATGGTAGTAACATTGATAACGGTAATGGAAACTCAAAAGAGTATAGTGCTTGATGGTGCAAGAGGTTAATCTTGGAGTTCTTCTTGTACTTGGTTCGTACTAGGGCTTAGCTTGCCTAGCAAGTATACAACAAGGGAATACTGAACAACTAGAATTGAACTGAGGAGTTCGAGTCCAGAGGCCAGGGTTTATATAGCAAAGGTAGTGACTGTGGTAGGGCTAGGGTAAGCCTTAAGGGCGTAGGGTATGATGTTGTATGAGAGATACATAGCTGAGTAAGGTAAGTATGGAATGACGTCATGGTATGCGATAAGGGTCTGGACCAACAGTAATTAAGGGAATGTGTTTACCATGTGTTGGTCTAGAGTTGGAAGCTGGACTGTAGGGTATAGGCGAGGATTGAGGGTAAAGAGAAGGTAAGGTTACCACAATCATGTGTGGGTCATTCCCAGGGTCACATGATGCAATAAGATAAGATAAAGAAGAAAAAGTTCAAGGTAAAGGGGCATAAGGGACAACCCCACCTTTAAGGGGTACTAAGGTTGAGAAAGTAGGATAGTGTGCAAGATCACAACAGCATGCAAGTTCATCCAAGATCCCAACCGTGTCCCCTGGATCTCCTTCTTCAGTATTTTGAACATTCTTATTTCAAGTGAATTGACAACTTGATGATACTGTCAACCATGATCAAGAACAAGAGGTGGTCATGCAAGACATCAATAGATTCGCAAAGATTCAGGCGTTCGGATGTCACTCCCTGTCTCTCAAAAGATGTTTATGTCGCTCAGCCAGGAGGGCTGCCAGTGACATGGCTTCCAAGGTTGGTGTGTATGCTGTTGAATTCACCACTGCATTTTGTGTTGTCAGGTTAGGTACATGGGATGAGTATCTAGGGGGACGCCGAAAGTTGGCTAGAGAGTTATATTTACCCTTGCCCTCACTCCCTGCCATTGCTCTTGGTGTACAGGCCAGACAATGCAATGTGTGTGCCTTTCACCAAGGTACACTCAGTGAGTCACACTTGTTCTCATTCTCACCCTCCTCACCCTCACCCTCACTCCATGCCCCTATAGAATACTCAGTTAGTCACTATAATATTAGCAATTAGCTAGTTACCTGTGGAATACTTTAGTAGTCACTAAAGTACAGTACGAAATCCTAAGTAGGGGTGCTTATATAAGCTACCTGATATGTAATCAATAAATCCAACACTCCCCCTCAAACATGAGGAGCTGGATAAGCTAGCAATGGTTGTCCTAAATAAAAGGAAAGTACTACCTGTAGAAGGTTACCAATGAAAAGGAAAGAATTCCGTATGTAGTTGCAGCATCTTGCGCAGAATGTAGTCCATAGTAAGTGTCTGATAGGTGTGTGTGCCAGTGGTTTCCTAAAACGGTAAGTTGCGGCTCGGGTAAATCTGTGGCTGCTGTGGCTGAGTGTCACTTGTGATCTCGTCTCGTTGCTGACCACTGTGCTGCTACATCGTCCTCAGCACGGTTGGGGTGGTTCCCCAGGATCTATAATTCCTATAAAACAATTTCAACTTGTCTGATTCACCCAATAAGGTCTCGTCACAATTGTGTGAGCCAGTAAGTCCATTTTACCGTTTGGGTGTGACTGACTTCATTAGGTCACGGTGATTTCGACTTTCCTCGATGACATGGTGGATTCGGCTGGTGCATGGGACGTCTAAGATGTTGCCTGGATGGTGAGGGTGGCCTAGGTATGTTCTCCATGGTGCGCTTTTGCTTTCTGTGCCGCCTGTGCTGACTTGCTTACTTTTCAGCTAGCATCCTTGTATCGGCTTGTATCGAGTCGCTGCACACACCACTCAATGCACCATTCTCCCGGCACTCTCCCCCATTGCATACGACTCTGTTAGTACCATTTTGGTACTCCAATTCGACCTCGTTGCCACTCAACATACTCAACTCACCTTCAAGACTTCTGGGCGCTCTAGTTCGATCTGGCAACTTTGGATTGTCAATGCATCACATCAGGTCGCTCCCAATGCATGTCCCATCGATATTGGTGCTGTTGCTAATGTTTCCGTGCGCCGATTTGCTCTCAAGGTCTCTCGACAACTCCAATTTGCCCATATGGCTTCCTGGCATGATATCTGGGTTCATCGGCTTTGGATTGACAACACGTCACTTCGGGTTGCTCCCAGGGCATCCTAGGTAGCTGTGTAGGTTGTCGGGTATGACCATTTTGCTGTCCTGTGTGCTCAGCTCATCTTGAGTCGATTTTGGTGAGTTTTTATTCTGTTAAGAATGGAATCTCCAGGTTGAACTCCGGAACTCTGGAGTTTACTATGAGGGGGTTGTGACTTTGGCTTCACCATATGTGGTGCGCCCTTGTTGGAGTCTGTCCCAGATTACGGATTACGGAGTAGGAGCGTGAAGACGTTAAGTGTGAAGACTTAAGTCGAGTAGTATGAATAGAGGAGAACCGTCAAGGTTCAAGTCGGAGGGTCAGAGTGAGGAGAATGATCTAAGTTGATATTCAAACTGAGGAGTTACATGAGTTTCGGAGAGACCTTATATATGGAGGAAGAAATGTATTACTAAGTGGATCACTAAGGGTATTGGTAAGAAGTATGGAATTGGATGTAAGGAAGCCAGAGCTGTGCTCGTAAGCGAGCACAGGTATGGAGTTTTCTAAGAGGCGGAACTAAGACAAAAGGAGAAGAACAGAAGCGAGAGAACAAGGTATACTATATGTATATGGAACTCCGGAACTCCGGAGATGCGTCTCATATGAGAACGTACCGAAGTTCACTCTAAAGAGCTTGGAGTAAGTTCAGAGTTGACTTGTGAAATATGGGATGTGACAGTATCCCCCTCTTAGGCCTGAACCCCTGAAGGCCTTAGCGAGAGACATGGGAGTTTCCTGTCGGAGTCCGAAATGGGTGCGGGTGCATAAAATCCTAAAACTCAGTTTGTCCCTTCTTTCACTCACAAAACAACCATGTCTGACAACCTTGACCTGAAGGCTTGGTCCGACGCATGTCTCGCAGAGGACGAGAATGATGATGAGGAGTTGAGCGTCGCCAAGTTCGGCGAGTGACAGAGAAGGGCAAAGGTGTGGAAGGAGGAAGCAGAGTGGAAGGCACGTGAGGAGGAATGTGCGAAGGCAGAGGCGGAGGCAAAGTGCAAGGCCGAGGAGATGGCCAAAAAACACGTAAGTCAATTGTTTGCTCCGGGATGTCGGAACTGATGGAGTCAGGCTGAGGAGGTCAAGGCGCAACAGAGCGCGACAAAGGGGAAGGGGAAGGAAATCCCAGAGTGCATGAGGTGTGTGGATCGTGGATTGGAGTGTGCGCGTGGAGGGGGCAAGTGTAACGAATCGTTGCACTTCATCGTTTCATTCTTTCCTTTTACTTAACGTTCTCTACTGATCACTACTACTGATCATTCGTTCTCTATCAGACACTCTTATCTTATCTTGTCATGTCACATGACCTATCACGTGACCATGGTAATCCCTTCATTACTTCACATTCCTTACTTACTCCTATCACACACTCTAGACTTCGGTCCGAGCTTCCGCATCTAGACTCCACACGGTAACCTCATTCTTTTAATCTCCATGTTCTAGATTCCTTATCGCAGTCCATGATGTCATTCCATCATTCCTTAGTCACTCCATTCCCACATGACATCATACCCTACGCCCATTACCTTCCTTATATGTACTTGTACCTATTTTGTATCATGGTCCGTGCACCTAGCACAACTGTATAAATACTGGGCCCTCTAGACGAACTCTCCCCAATTCATTTATTGGTGTCTACATTTGCCAATAGCTTGAGTGCTAAGCAAGTCACTCAACGTCCTCAAAGGCATCTGCTGGTTACTGAAACCCAGAACGGATTACGGGATCAACATGATATCCTACAAGTCTACACTTTATCATCCTATACGTCTTACCATCCATGTCTTATCATTCTGGTTGTTGTTCTATTCAGCTCAACGTTGTGTCTGCTAAGTGATCCCACTATTTGCTTCAGAGGAGTTACATGAGTTTCGGAGAGACCTTATATATGGAGGAAGAAACATATTACTAAGTGGATCACTAAGGGTATTGGTAAGAAGTATGGAATCAGATGTAAGGAAGCCAGAGTTGTGCTCGTAAGCGAGCACAGGTACGGAGTTTTCTAAGAGGCGGAACTAAGACAAAAGGAGAAGAACAGAAGCGAGAGAACAAGGTATACTATATATGGAACTCCGGAACTCCAGAGATGTGAAGCGAATGTGGGATCGCTTAGCAGATACAACATTGGCTGAATGAACAACAACCAGAAAGTAAGACGTTTGTGGATAAGGGTAGGATATAGACTTGAAAATGTAGACGCACAGAGATCATCAGGGAAATTTTAAGGAAATGACAAGGGTAGATATGATATTATACACATTATATGCCATTATATGCCATTATAAGTCATTATAAACCCCCCTTTGGTGATTATATGGGATTATTGTGTCTTCAAAATTTCCCTGATGCACTGTGTTGGTACCGATCATCTTGATTACCGGGAAGGGACCAATCCACTTCTCTGTGAGCTTTTTAGAAGCATGTGTCAAACACAAATTTTTTGTGGTGAGCCAAACTTTGTTGCTGGGTAAATAGATAGGGGCATCAGCCTGTTTTTTATCCGCTTGGACCTTCTGATGGTCCTGAGCTTCTTTTAAATTGTGTTTGACCTCTTCTAATGTGTTTGCCATTTCATCAGCAAATTCCTTGGCAGCTGGTGCCTTGGAAACACGCTGTTCAATTCCCATCCTGGGGACGTATGTAATTGCGTGACACTTCAAAGGGTGTTTTCTTTGAAGACGTCTGCATCTTCAAATTATAGGAGAACTGGGCGATGGCAAGCCAATCAGCCCATTGATCTTGTTTTTCTGCACAGTATAAACGAAGGTACTACTGCAGATCTCTATTCATATGCTCTGTTTGTCCATCTGTTTGTGGATGGAACACAGTGGATAATTTAGATTGGATGCCAAGGCGTTTGCACACTTTCTGCATGACTGTAGATGCAAATTGTGGTCCTTGGTCCGATACAATAGATGTGGGAAGTCCATGGTGCTTCCACATGTGGTTGAGAAATAGTTTAGCTGTGCTGAGTGCCGTTTCGGTCTTATTGCATGGGATAAATACTGTTTCTTTGGAAAAACTGTTGTGATCTTGCACACTATCTTACTTTCTCAGCCTTAGTACCCCCTTAAAGGTGGGGTCGCCCCTTACACCTCATTTCACCTTTAACTCTTTCCTTCTTATCTTATCTTATCGCATCACATGACCCTGGGAATTACCCACATGTGATCGTGGTAACCTTACCTTACCTTTACCCTTTACCCTTGCCTAGACCCTATGGTCCAGCTTCTGACTCTAGACCAACACACGGTAAATGCATTCACTTAATTACCGTTGGTCCAGACCCTTATCAATACCCATGACATCACTCCATACTTACCTTACTCAGCTATCTCTCACACAACATCATACCCTACGCCCTTAAGGCTTACCCTTAGCCCTACCACAGTCATTACCTTTGCTATATAAACCTCCTGGCCTCTGGACTCGAACTCCTCAGTTCGATTCTAGTCATCCAGTATTCTCTGTTGTATACTTGTTAGGCATGCTAAGCCCTAATACGAACCAAGTATAGAAGAACTCCAAGATTAACTTCTTACACCATTGCGCGCTATACTCTTTTGAGTTCCCATTATTGTCATCAATGTTACTACTGCTTTTACCCTCTTTCTAGAAGAATCTCCCCTTTTGGTTTAGGTCCAGCATTACTTCCCAAAACCTTACGTTCCCTCAGTTTAGGTTCATAACAAAAATGATCAATGACCACTAGGATCGAGTCGAATCCATTAGATAGAGGCAGATCTGTGGTGAAATCCACAGTGATATCCTGCCATGGCCCTTATGGGACCTCTAGGGATTGGAGCAGCCCTGCTTTGGGCTGGTTTCCAGTTTTCATTCGAGCGCACCTGTCGCATCGAGATAAATAGTCATGGATAAAAGTAGCCATCTTTGGCCACCAATAACTTCTTTCTACCAGTTCCAGTGTCTTTGCCATCCCTGGGTGACCAGCAACTGGAGAGTCATGGCATAGATTAAGAATCTTCATTTTTATGTCATCAGAACCAGGAACATAGATCTGGTGATCCCGATAAAGCAGTTCATCAACCCTGCATGCACCATACTTTTGGCACAAATCGATCACTTTGCTCTCTTTGAGCAGAACTATCTGGCTTTTGATGAGTTTTTGAATTTGTTTGCCTTCATCGTGAATTTCAACCCTGGTCTGGGTTCGTACTCGCTCTGGCGTTATAAAGATAATACCCTTGTTGTCATCTTCGACTCCTTGGGTGTGGTCTTCGCGACGCGATAATGCATCGGCTTTTACATTAGAAGTGCCAGGCTTATAGACGAAAACGTAGTTGAAACGCGTTAACCATTGATACCATCAGGCTTGCCGACGATTCAGATCTTGCGATTTCATAAAATATTGTAGGTTGGCATGGTCGTTCCAGATCTCAAATTGGAACTTCGCACCTTCCAAATAGTGACGCCAGATCTCTAGTGCACGAATAATAGACAACATTTCCTTATCTGCAATCGGGTAGTTCCGTTCTTCTGGAGACATCGAATGCAAGGAATAGGCAACTGGGTGCCATTTGTCATTTTTATATATGGAAAGTACCGCCCCTGTAGCATAGTCAGACGCATCGGTTTCTAAACGGAATTGGCAATCATTGTCTGGATATACCAACACGGGTGCAGTTGTGAATTTTTCTTTTAGCATATCAAACGCCGTTTGCTGTGAAGAGAACCATTCAAATCCTGTGTTCTTTAATAAATTGTTAAGCAGATGTGTGACTTGCGCGTAGTCCTTTATAAAGTGATGGTAAAAATTGGTGAGCCCCAAGAAGCTTCTAACTCCTTTCACATTGGTAGGTGCGGGCCATTCCAGTATCGCTTTGACCTTGGAATTATCCATGCAAATTCCATCTTTTCCTATGATCATGCCAAGGAAATCAACCTCAGTCTTACTGAAAGAACATTTCTCAGATTTAACAAAAAGATCTTTTTCTTCCAATCTTCGTAATACTTCCCACACGATGTCATCGTGTTCTTTTTGGTTTTCTGTTTTCGTAAAGATCATAAGGTCGTTGATGTAGACAACCACAACTCCATCCATATCAGCGAAGATCTCATTCATCATCGCTTGGAAGGTTCCAGGCGAGTTGCATAGCCCAAAATACATTACAAGCGGTTCATACACTCCTCGGAAGTAAATGAAGGCAGCCTTCCATTCGTCACCTTCTTTGATGCGAATATTGTTATAGCCCCAACGTAAGTCCATTTTCGTAAAGAGCTTTGCTCCTTTTAATTTATCCACAAGCTGACCAATCAATGGCAGCGGGTAATTGTTTTTAACCATGTGTTCATTTAGGTAACAGTAATCCTGGACCATCCACTTCTTGCCATCTTTCTTTGGCACAAAGAACATGGGTGACGTTTGTGGAGATTTAGAGGGTCTTATGTAACCCTTCTTTAGTTGGTCATCAATGAACACAGTGACCTCTTCTTGTTCTGATGGGGATAGCAGTATCAATCAGCCTTTCTTCGGCACAAATGACTCTTTCATGTCTATTGCGTGATCCCACAGTTTCCTTATCGGCATGCGTTCACTTTCTCCTTTTGAGAAGACCTTTAAATAATCATGGTATGCCTCGGGAACGAGTTCTTTCTCCATAGGCTTCTTTTCTTCTTTTTCAATGTTTTTCTCAGCGGCAGCAATCTCTAGCCATTCTAAAGTCGCTTGTATTTTATATTGGAGCTCTTGCTCCTCTTTTTCTATGAGTCATGCGAAGACTGGTGCCAGCTGTAAAGCATGGCAGTGTTGAGGACATCTTGTCAACTCAACATCTCCTGTGATCCAATCAACACGAGGATTGTGGCACCTCAGCCATGTATATCCGAGGATCATTTGGTTTAGACCCAGATCGGTAACTTCCACGGTAACACGTTCTTTGTGTCCCTTGAAGTCAATAATTATATCAGCGCTGTGCGTAATCTTGCCAGCCTGATTCTTCGTGCCATCCACATTGTAAACATCAACGGGATTGCATAAGACTCGAAGGGGAAGTTTTCACTTAGCAACCCACTTCTTATTGATAAATATCATGTTAGCTCCTCTGTCGAGCAACGCTTCTATCTTCAGCATGTCAGAGGGAGTTTCTTGTGAAGCTATGTGAATCGGGACTAAAATCTCTCATCCCAAGTTCACGTTTCTGACATAAATATCAGGGTTTTCATCAACCTTTTCCTTTTTGGAAGAGAAATCAAGCACAGGTTTATCGTCCCTGCCACACTCACTAGAAGTTGCCTCTGACGTAAGAGAAATAATGTCCGTGGAGCTGTCAGAGTCAGTCTCCTCCATGTTTAAATAATCAAACCTGTTTTTGGATTTTTCTATTTTCGCCTTTGAACCACCCTGATCGGTTCTCAGGCTTTCCCTTTTCCCTTCTTGGACGAATCCTTGAAGTAAGCGAGGGCTTTCTTGTATGACATCCCTTTAGTCGCACAGACCCATGCTTCTTCCTTCTTTTGGGCACAAATGGAAAGAAGTCTCGCTGTACTTTGTGGAGAGCTTCCTTAAATGGTGATCGGGATCTTGACTCTCTCACACTCTCTGATGCAACGGATTCTGCTCGTGGTGTGCCTTCTTCTATGTTATCTAACCACTCTTCAACTGCAGCAATAGCCCGATAGAGCGGATGCGGTGAAATATTCCGATTGGGACGACCAGGCACTGGAAGGGAAGAGAGAGTCCGGTGAGGAGTCCAATGGAAGAACACTAGGCGACTATAAGCCCAGGTTTTCTACTTGAGTCTAGGATCGACGCACTTGCTCGTTCGTTCAGCGAAGTCGCGTTGTGAGGTAAGGATGATAAAAGTCTAGTTCAAGTGAAACAACCACAAAGATCAATAGTAGATCCTTAGGTCACAGCACAAGATCCTAGTAGGAAAGGAGTAGAGGAGATATCACAAGGTCTTTGTGGGGAAGAACCAAGTGAACTAGACTGGGGATGCCAGCCATCGTCCACAAGGCTTTTATACTATTGGCATATGCGCACAGACCAAGCTGTGCGTGAGAGTACATGGCTACATAAGTACATATGGGAACGGAGATTAAGAACATGATGCACACACATGGTGTGGCAGAATGGAAGAGAAGCATAGCATGTGAAGGGAATAGAAGCATAGAGTGGAAATAAAAAGAAGTGTATACAGTAATGAACGTGTGAACGAGATGGGATCTCATGAGAACGTTAATGTAACTAAAAGTGTCTATGAGTGTGAGGAGAAAAGAAAGAAAGTTACAAGTCCACTGTATGTTGTGCGATAAGATAATCGCGTGGCTTGATAAGATTAGATAATCTAAGATCAAAAGAAAAGATAAGGAATGAAATTGTCACTTCGTTACACTGCTTGAGGCCCTTTCATATCTGTCGATACCTATTCTATTCACCCTTTCCAGGGCCTTCCGTATCCTATGCATGTATATATCACTCGGGCCCAACTGTGTCTCACGCATCCCATATATCTCGGGCCCACCTAGATATCATCCATATATGTCGGGTCTTTTGCAGGCAGGCTCATCATGTGCTATGTGCAAATTTGACTGCATGATGTGGATGCCATGGGCCTTTTCATCGTGTTCTTCCCATTCACGAATGTCTGAGGTTGTGACTCCAGTGGCGCTCCGAGTGGATTTCATATCAGTTCCAGAGACAACTCTGTAGACTTTTCCGCTTCAGAGTTTTCGGGTAACCTTGACCTTCCATAATGGGAAGGTTTTGGGTCCAGTAAGGATTTTGTCATTTCGTATGGCATCGGATGACATATTTATTTATGAGGGAGGGTAACGTTGGCAAAGGAATATTGGTTCTGATGATGGCGTTTGGTGGCTGGTAGCCGAAACTCCATTTTTGAAATGGAGTGTGCGTAGAGTGAAACAACCACAAAAAGGGAACTCAGTCAATGGGGTCCTTAGGTCGCTGTATCCATGGCTGACTAGGTCGTGCAGTAATCGATGTAGTAGACTCTAGGTACGTCCGATGACTAGCATCACTGACTGAACAATACCCGACGGGTAAGAGGAGTAGGGGAAGGGAAGGGATGAGTCATGTACCAGATCCTTTTGCAGGGAAATGACCAAGTGAACTAGACTGGGGATGCCAGTTGTCGTCCACAGGGTTTATATAGTATTGGCATGTGCGCACAGACCAAGCTGTGTGTGAGAGTACATAGCTACATAGGTACATAGGGGAACGGAGATTAAATACATGCTGCACACACATGGTGTGGCAGAATGGAAGAGAAGCATAGCATGTGAAGGGAATAGAAGCATAGAGTGGAAATAAAAAGAAGTGTATACAGTAATGTACGTGTGAACGAGATGGGATCTCATGAGAACGTTAATGTAACTAAAAGTGTCTATGAG
>JBBPQE010000803.1:0-12267 GCA_038092335.1 Boletus vinaceobasis
GGTATGAAAGGGAATACGAGAGGGATTGTATCCCGTCTCTAGAGTTCGTATCCCGTCTCTAAGGGGTTACTACGGCGAAGTTAAGGAAGGTTAGAGCGATGTCATAACAATTAGTCCCCATCTTCAGAATTTTGAGTCTTTCACCCAAAACCTCACTTTGAGTGTTCTTGGTTGTAACACCAAGGCTCTGTATTAAGGAACTCCTCCTCTCTTCTATCCATCCAGTAGTGTGTATTTGTCCGCCAAGTGATTTGCGTTGGAGTACACAATTTAGTTGTTGCTCCTTGATCTTGGGACATTGTCCTTGAAGGTTGCAACACTTGAATTAGACTTGTTTACACTCCTTGAACCTTGCGTTTCATCTCACCTCCTGCACCCTATACCCAATTGATAGGGTTAAGTGAAGCCAAGGGACTTTTCCCTAGTTTATTTCTTAGCCCCCAATGCCTTTAGGAAATCCCCTTGGAAGGGAAGATTTTGTTGTGTTACTATAGAAACTTCTTCGTCCTTCCATTGTAAAGTAATACCTCCGCTAGAGTCATGCCTAGTTTGGAAAGGGTGGCGCACGGACTCCCCACAGTCTGGTGACTGAGCCATATATCATTTTGCTAAGCCTGGGACGCAAACCCAGAGGTAGACCAATCACATACCAAGTAGTACTAGTACCCCTTTTATGATTAGTGCCAAAGAACAGAAAAGGGCACTCAAGAGGATTTCTTCACGTCATACCATTCGAAGGCTCAAAGGAGGAGAGCCCTTCCCAGATTCCAATTACACTTGCATTTCTCTACGATATTGAAACAATATCTTTAAAAAAACTAAACATCCCTATCGAAACCTTCACGTATCTTTTACCTTTTCCTCATTATCTTATCTTATCTTCCCCTTTACCAAAATCCAGACCGTTCTAGGCTCTGATGTCATACTTACATCATCGCTTACTCACCGATGATCTCATACCCTCTAACCTTGTAGAATGTTCCACAATATTCTCTCGGATTCTATTACTTAGTAAGCGATCTCAGTAGTCAGTATATAAGTAGGAACTACGTGTAGAATACTCCCCATCTTTGGTATTTTGATTCTTTTGCCCAAAGCCTCATTTTGAGAGTTCTTGGTCATAACATAATACCAAAGTTATTCTCTTAAGTACAACGGAACATTTCATCGCCGTTCTGCTCATCCCTTCCCATCCATTCCTCCCCACAAACAAACAATGTGGAGCACTTAGCCTCTGTCGTTCCTCTCCCCTCATGAGGGATACTCTTTTCTATCCTTCAGCACCCTATACGAATACCTCATTGTCTAAGAGGAATCTTTCATTCTCTGAGATAAAATAGAGAGCAGACTAGCACTGCGCCCACGCTATATATATGATTGTCCAGCGTTATAAATCGGATAAAGTTGCTTTCGCCCATAGTGCACTAGGGCTGGTTCTAGAGTGACATCGACTCTAGCATGTAGGGATACACGATACATCTGGTCCCACCATTCGCGTGATTACGGGTTATTGTCACGTGGGTTAACAGCCCTTGTCCATTAGTGCACCTCTTCCCAGTGTGGTCACGTGGACCTCTAAAGGCAACTCTATCCTCATCCAGGAATAAAGGACATCCTTTCAACAGGGATTCAAGGCTGACGACGAAGCCAAAGATCCCCCATTTCCGTGTTCAGTGCGAGACCTAGAAGTCGTCTGGTGACAAGGACTAGGAAGGCTCACACAAAGCGTTCCCCACTTCCTTCCCAACATTCTGCTAAACGGTACCTGGAGATGTTTCTTCAGACACCTCCTTTTCATCACTTCTCCCAAAGCTCGAAGGATCCGCGATTCCCTAGAGCTATACAACCCCCCCTCCACCATAACCTCAGACTACTTCACCGACGATAAGTACCTCGATGATCCGCTCCCCTCTCTGCCCCCACTGAGCAGCCAGTATGGCACGAGGCTCCTCAGAAGAAGACATGGAAGAAGAAATCTCCACACAGATGTCCAGGCTTGGGCTTGCTAGAGAGTCACAAGCCACCACCACCACCTTCTCCAACAAGTACCAGGAATGGTATGACAAATTCCTCGTAAACCCAACTACAGCTGGAGTTCCCCCCGTGCCTCGTGCAGAGGCTAGATCTGCACCAATTACCACAACAGCCCTGTCTTGGCCACCCCCCGCTCGATTGGGAAAGTCAATCACTGCTAAGCCCGAAGTGTATGAGGGCAACAAGGAAAAATTCAACCCTTGGATCTGTGGGGTCCTAAACTACCTCGCTGGGTTTGAGGAAGAGCCTGCCAAAAGGCAGAAAATCCTCATCATGCTCTCATACATGAGAGGCAAAAATCCCACCGGTCGCTTTGCCAACCTTTTCTTCGCTTGTGGAACCTACAATTCCATGACTTTCAAGAGCTTTGTGGAGGAGCTCACAAAAACCTTCCTCCCAGCCAGCTTCCAAAGGAATGCTGAGAAGGCGCTTTTCTCCATGCGTCAATACCCAAAGGAGACAATAGAGGACTTCTTTGTCCGAATGCACCAATTGGTGATCGAGGCTGAGTTTGATGACCGCCCCACATCAGCTCAAAAGGTCCTCATCAATGTGGTACGAAGAGGCATCCGAAGCGAGGTTGTAGAGTTCATCGAAAGACAGAACTCTCGCCTCATCAAATCAACTTCCTTAGATTGATGGGAGTCTGCTCTCATCGATGCCGAAGAAGTCTTGGCCGAAATTGTCGAATGAAAGCAAGGCCAATCAGCTTACCCAACGCCACAGCGGTGGCAACCAAGGGCTACGACCAGGTCTAGCCAACCCAACCAAGGTTTAAGTGGTGTGCCTGCTGCAGCTACTCCAAATGTCCACCCCAACCAAGTTGGGACTTTCGGTGGTCAGGGAGCTCCGATGGACATTGGAAAGGCACAAGCAGAGGGGCTCTGCTTCAAATGTGGCAAGAAGTGGCCCTGCCCAGAACACTTCAAACCTCCAAAGTGTATGTGCTTTATGGAGTACAAGAACGCGAAAATCTTTTATCAAGATGACGCGGAGCTCGCCGCCAATATGAAGGTGGTTGATGCCAATGTAGAGGGTTTTGGAAGCGGAGAGCAGTAGACAGCCAGTCTGACTCTCCTTTGAACATTTCATCTAGTGTACAATGTATCGCATCCGAAAATAAATATAATGCTTTGAACACTGATGAAATGGCTGAATTTGCTGAGGACGAGTCTAAAGTTTCTCTTGTAAGAATATTGAAGCGTGAGACTAAGACACCAAAACTCAAGGTCAAATGCGAGGATAAAACCATTCCCCTCCCTGTGCGAGGATCTCCGGGTGTGGCCGGATTTGATCTGTACGCTGCTGAGGATGTGACTGTGCCAGCAAAGGGCCAGGCCCTTATAAGTACAAAAATATCAATAAAAATCCCAAAAGGACATTACGGCTGCATTGCACCAAGGAGTGGGCTTGCGGTTAAGAAACAAATCACTACCGGAGCTGGAGTCATCGACTCAGACTATCAGGGTGAAGTGAAAATCCTATTGGTCAACCAAGCCGATAAGGAATTTAAAGTTGAGCAAAAAGATAAAGTAGCTCAATTAATACTAGAAAAGATTTCGACTCCAGAAGTAGAGGAAGTCGAAGATCTGGACATGACAGCTCGAGGAGCTGATGGCTTTGGGAGTACGGATGTAAAAACCTGCTCTCATAAAACAAGATCATGGGGAAACACCCTGGATTCCTGGTCCATTCGATGGATCAAACAACAAGTGAATGGTCCTAACGAGAAAAGGGCGATAAATCATCTAAAGTCATTCGTCCACGACTCTCGGATCAAAGAGGTCACATCAGACCTGATAAATGACATCAAAAACATGTCCAATGATGTGGCATGGTGGGTCATCAAGGACCTCCAAGGAAAACCACGACTTGTCAATGCTTCAACCCGACGAACAAAGTGCAACTCCTTGGAAGTTCCAGTAATGGTGACCGGAAATGAAGGGTCCAAACACCAAGTCAAAGCTCTCATTGACTCTGGATGTACGGGTTCCTTCATCAACGCATTATTCATTGACAAACATAACCTCCAAAAACACACACTCCCCCGAGGAATCTCGGTGTACAATGCTGACAGTTCACTGAACTCAGCTGGACAAATCAAGGAGTTTGTGATTGTCCAACTCGACATTCTCAATCATAAAGAAGAGATTGCTCTAGCAGTGACCAAACTGACCACCAACGATATATTCCTGGGTTATGATTGGTTAAAAATCCACAATCCCGACATCAATTGGGAGACCGGGCGACTCAGCTTCAGGTGCAACAACGATCATGTACCTGATCTCATCGAGACGGAGGAGGACCTTAAAGAGGAGGTGACCAATGAATATGTCAGATATGGCGAAGGCGAACACCTTTTTACCATCAATACCAACTCGTATTTTCACAGTCGAAATGTGTCTACAGATGTAGCTGCCGCTGAATTTGCACAAAAGAAAAAGAAAACCTTCGAGGAAGCAGCTCCAGAGTACATTCATGACTATGCAGATGTATTCGCCAAAGAGAACTTCGACGAACTCCCACTGAGACGTCCATGGGACCACGCGATTGAACTCCTCCCAGGAGATCACACCGTGGATTGTAAAACATATCCCCTCAGTCCTGAAGAACAAGAAGAACTCGACAAATTCCTCAAGGAAAATCTAAAAACAGGACGAATCCGTCCATCAAAATCCCCGTTCGCATCAGCTTTCTTCTTCATCAAAAAGAAGGACGGCACGGAGTTTCTCAGAGTGATCGTATCACAGAACCACGTAAAGATGGAACCCGGAAAGATAAAGGCCATAAAGGAGTGGGCTATACCCACCAACAAGAAACAACTCCACGGTTTCCTCGGGTTCATAAACTTTTACCGATGCTTCGTTAATAACCATGCCAAAATAGCGAAACCCCTAAATGCCCTCATGTTGGTAAATCGTGACTTCGAATGAAGTAAAGAATGTCAGGAAGCTTTCGAGAAATTAAAGGATGCCATCACTAGTGCCCCCACACTAGCCATGCCAAGAGACGACGATCAGTTCCGCATTGAGACAGATGGATCTGGTGTCAGCATGGGCACAATTCTTTCTCAGAAGCAGGACAGCGAATGGCACCCCGTTGCCTACATATCTCAAGTGTTAAGTGACGCAGAAAGGAACTACCATGCGGCCGATCAGGAGCTCGCCGCCATCATGTATGCCCTCAAGGAATGGCATCAGTACCTACTAGGCACAAAACAACCTTTCATTATCCTGACCGATCACAAAAACCTCGAGTTCTTCAGAAAACCTCAAGATCTGACATGGCGACAAGCACGGTGGCAGTTAACCCTACAAGAGTACCATTTCCATATCGAGCACCGTCCAGGGAAAAACAACCCAGCAGATCCCTTATCGCGGATGCCCGAGTATGAAAAGGGGGTAGACGCAGACAATAAACAAAAGATCCTCCTACCCGATTTGCTCTTCACACCGTGCCAAGAAAACTGCCAGATTCATCTTTGTACATCCTCTCGCCTCGACATAGAAGAAGTGATCCGAGGAGTGCAAAACAAACGAGAACCCTTTGTGATTGACGGACTCAAGGACCCGTCATCCCATTGGACCCTGAAGGAAGGATTAGTATACTGGAAGGACATTCTGTATGTCCCATATGACCAGTCCCTATGAGAAAGAATCCTTCAGGAAAATCACAACCACCCACTCGCTGGTCATCCAGGCACGAGATGCACCCTCGATCTCATCCACACCAAGTATTTCTGGCCCACAATGTGGAAAGATATCGAGTTTTATGTACGCGGTTGTGACGCGTGACAAAGGACAAAACCAACGACGAACCCAAAGAAAATGCTGTTAAACCCAAACAAAATCCCAAACGCCCCTTGGGAAATTATTTCGGTTGATATAATTGGCCCCTGACCACAATCAGAAGGGAAAACGGCCATACTGGTCATCATCGATCGATTCTCAAAAATGATTCACGCATTCCCCGTGTCTCACACCATTTCCGCCTTGGGAGTTGCCAAGATATTCTGTGACCATGTATTCAAACTCCACGGCACCAAGAAAGTCATTTCAGACCGTGGTCCTCAATTTGTATCCAAGTTCATCAAAGACTTGTATGCTCTTTTGAAGATCGAAGGCAATCTGTCCACTGCCTACCACCCTCAAACGGATGGACAAACAGAACGGATAAACAGGGAGATCAAACAATACCTATGGATCTACGTCAATCAATGACAGACCAATTGGGCAGAGTGGCTGGCATTAGCTGAGTTCGCTCACAACCAGAACACCACTTCAGCAACTGGTTATTCCCCGTTCATCCTAAACTACAGACAGCAACCCCAAATCAGCTCCGAGAAAATCAAAGTCCGAAACGAGGAAGCATCACATTTCATAGAAAAAATGAAGCTCCACCAAGGCAAGGCACATGAAGCCTTAAAGCTCGTGGCGGAGCAAATGAAAAAGCAGTACAACAAAAAGACTAGACCTAGCCAAGAATTTAAACCCGGCGATTTGGTACTCCTAGATGGCACCAATCTCCACACAGATCGACCAACAAAGAAGTTTGACAAAAAATGCCACGGACCCTTTAAGGTCGTCAAAAAGGTCTCACCAACGTCGTACCAACTGGAACTCAGACAAGGGATGAAGGGTGTACACCCAACGTTCAACAAGTCACTCCTCACACCCTACCACCAACCTGAGTTCCCGTCCCAACAGAAACCGACGCCACCACCCCCGACTATCATACATAATGAACCAACGTACGAAGTCAATGATGTCATCGATTCCAGAAAATGCTGAGGGAAGACCAAGTACCTTGTCGACTGGAAAAACTACCCCAAAGAAGACCGCACGTGGGAACCAAAGGAGAATCTTAAAGGGGCAAAAGCCACCGTCGAACGATTTCACAAAAAACATCCCCAAGCAGTCCGCTCGTCACAACCCTGTGACTATTCCTTATGCCTCTCCACCCACACCGTGCTCTTCTTCAACCCTGACTTCAAGTCATT
This sequence comes from Boletus vinaceobasis, assembly GCA_038092335.1. NCBI lineage: Eukaryota > Fungi > Basidiomycota > Agaricomycetes > Boletales > Boletaceae > Boletus > Boletus vinaceobasis. The sequence goes on from JBBPQE010000803.1 coordinate 7,034, forward strand.
CACAAAAACCCTCAACCATCTACCTGACGGATTATTTGAAATCCCTGCACCCAATGCAGAACCACGCATCAAAGGTATTCTTATCGAGCACAACAAACCTTGAAAAGGGGGTAATGAAATGATATCTTTAAAAAAACTAAACATCCCTATCGAAACCTTCGCGTATCTTTTACCTTTTCCTCGTTATCTTATCTTATCTTCCCCTTTACCAAAATCCAGACTGTTCTAGGCTCTGACGTCATACTTACATCATCGCTTACTCACTGATGATCTCATACCCTTTAACCTTGTAGAATGTTCCACAATATTCTCTCGGATTCTATTACTTAGTAAGCGACCTCAGTAGTTAGTATATAAGTAGGAACTACGTGTAGAATACTCCCCATCTTCGGTATTTTGATTCTTTTGCCTAAAGCCTCATTTTGAGAGTTCTTGGTCATAACAGATATGCTTTCAAGCTATGAAAGCCCCAATGATACCCCACTCCAGAACTTCCTATCGATCATTGGATCTCCCCCACCCTTTAAGATACCGATATTCCCTTTGCTCAAAACCCTATCACCTCCAAAAACTCATCAAAGCCTTTCCCAGAATCTGATTGAAAGATACTAGATAGTAAGAAAGATGTCTTCCACCGCAATCAATGATCTTACGGAAAAGATTGAAAACCTCACTCTTGATGTTAAAGAAAACGTTACCAAGAAGATAGTAGACTCCGGCAAATGGGATGGCAATCGAATCAAATTCTGCTTTTGGTTTGTAAGAATCAGACTCTGGGTAGAAGCTCAAAAATGGAAATCAAACAAACTTCGAACCATCGCCATCTTAACACGCCTAGAAGGAAAGGCAGAATCTTTTGCCTTAGTAACCTTGGAATGATATCTTGAGGACGAGACTTCAGATGCTGTCGATGCAGAAGGAAACCCAGTGGGCACCCTCAAGGACAATGCCTGGCCAAAGTGGACAGTCCTCCAAAAGAAAAACAAGGACCATTTCCGGATTGACGTACTAACCCACGAAAGCCTGAAGAAGCTAGAAGCTCTTAGGCAAAACAGGGCTGCAGTGGATGAATTTCTGGAAAAGTTTGAGAACCTTCACAGGGAATCAGACATAGAAGATGGATATACCATAAACATGCTCAAAAAGGCTTGTGACTACCAGCTGTACAAACAAGTGATGCTAAACCAGCTGGAAGGCGATACCTACACAGAACTTCGAGAAGCTCTTAGAACTATAGGTCGCACCTATGAGCGGATTACTGTCGAAAGGGGACAATCATCTCGGTATATTCCTTGAAGATATCCAACTTCTTCCCTGTACCCTCCACCTTGTGGCCCCCTGCCACAATGATATACGCCTACTGGTGTCCAACCAGGGTGAGGTGCCCCAATGGAGATTGATGCACAACAAGTGCAACAAGGACCTTCTCCTAGGCAAGACACTTGAAACGATATCTTTAAAAACCTATAAAACCCCTATCGTAACCTTCACGGACTCTTTCATCCTTTCCCATTATCTTATCTTATCTCAAAACCCTTTACCAAGTCTAGACCGCTCTAGACTATGACGTCACCATTACATTATCGATTACTCATCGATGACATCATCCCCTTAACCCTCGTAGAATATTCCACAACGTTCTATCGGGTTCTATTACTTAGTCAGCATTCTTCGTAGTTAGTATATAAGTAGGGACTTCCTGTAGATTAGTTCCCTATCTTCGGAATTTTAGTTCTCTTGCCCAAAGCTTCACTTTGAAGTTCTTGGTCATAACAACACTCATACCTGTTTTGGATGTCACAAGATCAGTCACATCTGGCCAGATTACAACCAAAACCCCAACAAAAGGAGCCCTTGGGCTCAACAAAGATATTATCAACGTTGGGAACAAAGCGTGCCCCAATATGGCAACAGGTATGCTCTGCCACCAGTAGCTGTAAATACATACTTGGTGCGGCCTTTGCTGCAAGTCCCCCAAGACCCATCCGTGAACGTGCAGCAGCAGCACGCTCCGTTCATGACGGAAGAGGCAGAAGCCTATTATAGGGACAAGTTTGAATCCGAGGCTTTAAATTAGATCAGTCTGCAGATATGAGGGTGTCTGTGGACTTGAACAATGTTTCTTCTACTTCTGTTTCTCTCAGTATTCATGCTAAGAATACGGACTCTCGAAAGGAGCTTTACAACTTAGCGGATTATGACATCGATTTTCCTGTATCATCTATTTCTTCTTTGTTGCGAAATATATATCCTTTATCCAAAAGGGCATCTCAAACGAGTGCGGCACCGGATGTAAAAGATCGTGTGCTTAATTCCCTTGTAAGGCAAGTAAAAAATTCTCCTATTTATAAATCCCTTTGAAAACAAAAAATCAGCGTATGTAAACATACTGGGACATTGTCATTTGGCGGAGAAATCTTGCTTGAGACATGTCTCATGAGTCAAGAGAAAGGCCACTGGCATGCTCACAACGTTCAGGCACTTCTTGATTCAGGTGCTTCACATACTTTCATTGATTCTGAATACATTTCCCATCATAATATTCTGACAGAGACAATCGAAGAACCTATTAAGGTTCATAATGCAGACGGCTCTGAAGGAGCTATTGGTTCTATTACGAAACAAGTAACTTTAATTATTGGCATTGAAGGACATTACAAATGCATCAACGCTTATGTCTCAAAATTGGGTTCACATCGTATTATTGTCGGTTACAATTGGCTTTATTGCCATAATCCCAAAGTTGACTGGTTCAACAAGAAAATCATGTTCTCTCGTTGCACTAATTATTGTAGAGTTATGGATGGTGGCCCCTATCAGCCCCTCCATAGGTGTGGCAGACCTGATTTGGAATCATCTGCTAGTTTGAGGGTGATAGAAGAAGGACTCAAGGAAAAGGTTCCTGAAGCATACCATGAGTTCCTTGACGTCTTCTCTGAAAACGAATCTGAAAGGATGCCGGAACGAAAACCCTGGGATCATGCAATTGATCTAAAAGATGATTTCGTCCCTAAAAAGGGTAGAGTAATTCCTTTATCAGACGAAGACATGGAACAAGTGCAAACCTTCGTTGATAAGGAACTTAAAAAGGAATACATTCATCCTTCTAAATCCCCTCAAACTGCACCTATCTTCTTTATTCCCAAAAAAAATGGGAAGAAACGTCTTGTTATGGACTATCGATATTTAAATGAGGGAACCATCAAGAACGCTTATTCACTTCCTCTCATTTCCACACTCATTGATCGGCTTAAAGGTGCCGATTTACAATATTTACAGCCCTTGATCTTCAATGGGGTTACAATAACATAAGAATCAAAGAAGGCGATGAATGGAAAGGAGCCTTTGTAACTCCTATTGGGGCCTATGAACCCATGGTTATGTATTTCGGCATGACTAACTCACCGCTGACTTTCCAGCAAATGATGAACGATATCTATAATGACATGTATGCTGTACTAGTTATTTACATTGACAATTGTATGATATTTACAAAAGGAAAAACCAAAGAGGAACGCGAGAACATTGTAAAAGAAGTATTACGTCATCTCAGGGAAAATGATCTTTATGTAAAACCCGAGAAGTGCACTTTCTTGAAAGAGAAGGTTGACTTTCTGGGTATGGTAGTATCTAAAGAGGGAGTCGAGATGCAGGAAAAGAAAGTGGCAGGGGTCCTGGATTGGCTGGTTCCTACTAAACTCAAACAACTGCAAGGCTTCCTTGGACTTTGTAATTATTACCGAAGATTCATCGAAGGTTTCGCTGAAATTGCATGCCCTTTGAATGATCTTACCAAGAAAGATGTTCCGTTCACATGGGAAGCGAAACAACAAACGGCCTTCGATGCGTTGAAGAACAAGTTTTGGGAATCCCCACTTCTTGCATATTCTAATCGGGATCAGGAAATGTGCGTGGAAACTGATGCATCGAATATTGCCACGGGAGCCGTTCTATCGGTTCTTTGTGAGGATAAGTTATGGTGACCTTGCACCTTTATTTCCCATTCTTTTGACAGCGCTGAGCGCAATTATCCTATTTATGACAAAGAACTCCTTGCCGTTATTCGGGCATTGGAGGGATGGCATCATTATTTGATAGGACGAGAATGGTTCGAGATCTGGACGGATCACAAGAACCTTGAATACTGGAAGAAGCCACAAACCTTATCAGATTGACAGGCTCGCTGGCATACACTTCTTCAAGAATTCAACTACATTATGGTTTACAAACCTGGAAGTAGCAACAGTAGAGCTGATGCTTTGTCTCATTGCCCTGATCATGGTGACACCCTTCCTGACCATAATATGAACATTATGGTTTTACCTCCTTCCCTTTTTATTAATCATGTTTCTATTTCTTCTTCTTTCTTTGATTCTCTTCAGGAAGCTTCCCTTAAAGAAGGAGTAACTAAAATAGATGATTTCACCTTTGATTCTGATAACCATATTTTCAAAAATAACAAAAACAAGGTTTTCGTTCCTCTTTCCTTACCTATGCAACTCATGGACATTTGTCATGATTCACCTATTGCTGGCCATTCTGGTCAAGCACGTACTATACACCTCCTCACTCATTACTTCTCATGGCCAGGAGTCACAAAAGACGTTAAAAAATATGTAGATAGCTGCCAAGTGTGTGCCCTCATGAAGGGAAAGTCAAAAGCATCAGCAGGAAAACTCCTTCCTCTTCCCGCCCCTAAACATCCTTGGGAAGATCTTTCGGTAGATTTCATCACAGGATTACCTACATCACATTCTTTTACGGCTATTTGCGTTATCATTGTCTGATTCTCCAAAGAAGTCGTTTTTATTCCCACATACGATACAGTTTCTTCCAAAGACTTAGCTATTATATTTAGAGATAACGTATGGTGTGTATACAGACTTCCCTCTTCGGTCGTTTCCGATCAAGAACCACAATTTGTTTCAGAGTTCACTACAGAGCTCTGCAAACTCCTCTCTATCTCCCAAAAGATCTCCACAGCTTATCACCCCCAAATGGATGGACAAACTGAACAGGTCAACTGAGATCTCGAGCAATATCTCCGAGCTTATGTAGCCAAGAAACAAGGAGATTGGGCAGATTGGATCAAGATGGCACAATTCCATCACAACAACTCTCTCATGACTGCCACCAGCACTATTCCTTTCACCATCACACGTAATTATAACCCTAGATTGGGTTTCGAAGGAAATGCCAAGAATCTTAGTGGCTTCACAGCAGAAGTTGGTAGA
>JBBPQE010000804.1:0-12263 GCA_038092335.1 Boletus vinaceobasis
CTAGATCCTTAGGTCACAAGCACTAGTCCTAGCTATAGAGAAGAGGAAGGGAGGATATCACAAGGTCTTTCTGGGAAGAAACCAAGTGAACTAGACTGGGGATGCCAGTCATTGTCCACAGGGCTTTTATACTATTGGCATATGCACACAGACCAAGCTGTGCGTGGAAGTACATGTCTACATAAGTACATAGGGGAGCAGAGATTAAATACATGCTGCACACACATGGTGTGGCAGAATGGAAGAGAAGCATAATTGTGTGAATGGAATGGAAGCATAGGACAGAAATGAAAAGAAGAAGTGCATATGGTAATGAACGTGTGAACGAGATGAGATCTTGTGAGAATGTGAATATAACTATAAGTGTCTGTGAGCGTGAGGAGAAAGAAAGTTACAAGTCCACTGCTGTGTTGTGTGATAAGATAAATGCATGGCTTGATAAGATTAGATATGATAAGATCAAAGAAAAAGATAAAGAGTGAAATTGTCACTTTGTTACACTGGGTTGCAGTGGAGATTTTTGTTTTAAGGGTGTTGATATGGCTTTCCATTTTGGCGAGTTGGGTTTTTGTCATATCCCATATTTCTTGCAAGTCTCTTTTCCATTTCTCCGAACTCACTCTGAGTCTTTACAGCAAACTCTGATGCAATCTTGTGTGAGACGCAACTCCGGAGTTCCGGAGTTCCATATATAGTATATCTTGTCTTTCACTTCTGTGTACTACTTCTTCGTCTCAGTTCCGCTTCATAGACAACTCCATACCTGTGCTTGCTTACAAGCACAGCTCTGGTTACTACACCTCCAGCTCCACACTCCTTACCGATACACTGATTTTCTTAGTAATATGTTCTCCACCTCTGTATATAAACCCCCTCTGAGCTCATGTAAATCCTCAGTTTGAATATCATCTTAGATTATTCTCCTCAACCCCATCCCTCTGACTTGAACCTTGACAGTTCTCCTCTGATCGCACTCGACTTAAGTACTTGTACTTAATGTCTTTATCCCTTCCAACCTCTGACATTCCAAAATCCGGGACAGACTCCGACAAGGGTGCACCACATACGGTGAAGCCGAAGTCCCAACCCTCTTGCATACAACTCCAGAGTTCCGGAGTTTTACCCAGAGACTATGATCTTAACAGTATATTCAAACTCATACTTGTTGAGAGTCCCTAATAACTATGGCTATGCATACCTGATCACAGACTTGTGCTTTAGGTGCAAACCACGCCCCTTCCCTGCGTTACAACCCTCTAAGTGTTTTTGGAAGCAGTCAACGAGGCCCAGAACTCATAGACCAATTCCAAAGCTTTTCCGCTCATCACACCCCTGCCAACTCCACCTCGACTTTGCGCCCTCTTCCACAATCCCCAACTCTGGGCGCACACATTGAAGTTGTAGACAACGACATATCTACTCAGACAAGTATTCACTCAAGAGAGCGTCCCCTCCAAACTCCCCCAAACAACCCAGGACATTAGGAAGGTCCCAGAGGTGATCCCTCCGATAATGACCCGGACAATGATCCTGAGGATGACCTCTTCCCTGATCCCAACAACGACGACAATGAATATATCCCACGAGACACCCTTGCACAATTAGCAAGTGCCATTCAAGGCTTTGCCCACTCCACTCGTCATCCGTCTTCCTCTGACTCTACCCCCCACACCAAAGTCCAAGAACCCAATCAGTTTGATGGGACTGAACCCCGAAAACTCCAGGTTTTCCTGGTGCAATGCAAACTTAACTTCCAGGATCGCCCAAAGGCCTTCCGAATGGACCGCGCCAAAGTTACCTTCGCGTAGTCTTACCTCAAAGGCATGGCGTTGGAGTGGTTTGAACTGGACCTACTCCTTATGGAAGATCCCAACCACCGTCCCCTTTGAATGGACAACTACAAAGAGTTCATTCTTGAACTCCAGGCAAACTTCAGTCCGCACAACCCCATCGGAGATGTGGAGCACCAGCTTGATCACCTGTCCATGAAGGACAGTCAACACATCAATAAGTATGTGGTTGAGTTTAATCGCATTGCTTTGCAAGTCCGCAACTACGGAGAAAATGCCCCGGAGGGCACCATTTCTACAACGGTCAGCTGGATCGTATCAAGGACAAAGTCTCTCGTGTTGGGAAACCCCTGACACTCTCCGAACTCCGTCACCTCACTTAGGCAATCAATGTGCGCTATTGGGAGCGCAAGTCTGAGATTAATCACCAGGCGAAACCCAACCAGTTCTCTGCCCCTCAGACCAACAAGAAATTGTCCACCCCTACGTCCTCTCCCTCTGTTTGTCCTTCCAACTCTGGCAATAAGAATTCAAAGGGCAAAGGTGCTTCCACCTCTGCCCCTCCGAAGTCGGACTTGTCATCGAAATTCGGAAAGGACGGCAAGCTCACGTTGGAAGAACGCAAATGTTGTTTTGACAATAAATTGTGCATGTTTTGTGGTCAAGGCAGCCACATGGCTAAGGATTGCCTGAAGTCTACTTCCCAGGCTTCCAAGGGCCATGCTGCTACTACTACTACTCCAGAAGCCAAACCGGAGGTCTCCTCAGAGACAAAAAAATAGTCTGCGACCTCCCTGACTCTGCATGGGATGGAGGTTGCATTGAACCACGTCGTGCACACCCAGAGATCCACCTCAATGTGTCTGCTCTTTTGGACCCTAAGTCTCTTATGCCATCTGTTTCACTTGTCTCTTATCCAATTCTGTCTTTCCCCATGCTTGTAGATTCCAGATCCTCTGATTGTTTCATAGATACGACTTTTGTTAATAAACACAATCTTTTGACCTACCCCATTCCTCTGTTGCAACTCTGACTCTTCGACAGAACTTTCAACAGCACAATCACTCGAGCAATCAAACTCTCTGTCCATTTTGAAACTGGTGATATCACTCCGACATCGTTTTACGTCACTCCGTTGGATGGATCCTGCTCTCTTGTTCTAAGACACAACTGGCTCACCTGCTACAATCTGTTGATTGACTGGGTCTCGAGCAGTATCTCTTTCCGCTCACCTGAACAGGCCATGCCTACAGCTCCAAGCTCCCTTCCACAGCCTCTGGTATCTCCACCTCCGGCTGAACCAACCCCACCTGATCCACCGCGTTTCTCCAATCACAAGGCTCCACCTATTATGCTTGTCAGTGCTCCTGCATTTGCACTGGCTTGTCACCTTGAAGGCTCTGTTTAATTCAGCCTGCAACTCCACTTCCCGGAAAGTGAACTCCGTTCTGCCTCCACTGCTCCAGAAGCCATCGATCTCTCCATGGTCCCTCCAGACTATCACAACTTCACCGATGTGTTCAGTAAGAGCAAGGCTGATACCCTTGCTCCTCACCGCGAACATGATCTGAAGATCGATCTGGAAGAAGGTGCATTTCCCCCACTAGGTGCAAACTACTCACTTTCATCCTCTGTGCTTGATTCCCTCCATGCTTTCCTCAATGAGCATCTTGCCATGGGTTTTATCCACCCTTCCTCCTCCGCTCACGCCACTCCGGTCCTCTTTGTCTGCAAGAAGGACGGTTCACTCCGCCTTTGCATCGACTTCCAAAGACTCAACAAAGTCACGAAGAAAGATTGCTACCCACTTCCCTGTATCTCCGACCTCCTAGACGCTCCGAGTCATGTGAAGATCTACTCCAGGATTGACCTCCGGCATGCCTATCACCTCATCTGCATCACCAAGGGAGATGAATGGAAGATGTCCTTCCAGACACGCTATGGCTCATATGAGTGGCTTGTTATGCCATTCGGACTTACCAATGTCCCTGCGGCATTTCAGTGATTCATTAATACTATCTTCACAGACTTGTTGGATGTGTGTGTGGTCGTATATCTCGACAACATCTTAATCTACTCCGCAGATATGACTTCCCACAAGGAACATGTCCAGGAAGTCCTCCGGCATCTCCACAAACACGGTCTCTACGCAAAACCCGACAAATGCGAGTTCCACACCACTTCCACCGAGTATCTCGGGTATCAGCTTTCCTGTCTGGACTTACTATGTCTCCGGAGAAGGTGAAGACTATATAGGAATGGCCAGAACCTTGTAAGGTCAAGGACATTCAGTCCTTCCTAGGGTTTGCAAACTTTTACAGGCATTTCATAAGTATCTACTCCGATATCGTTGTTCTGCTGACCTGCCTTACTTGCAAGGGTACCCCTTGGAACTTCGATGACGCCTGTCGCTCCGCTTTCCAGAAGCTCAAGAACACTTTCATATCCGCTCCGATCCTTACTCACTGGATTCTGGACATGCCCCTGATCGTGGAGACTGACACCTCCAACTATGCCATCACTGGCATCCTTTCCATCGGATGTCTGGATCAGCAGATCTGACCAGTCACCTACTATTTGCAGACTTTGTCCACTCCGGAGCTCAATTATGACACCCATAACAAGGAATTACTCGCCATTCATGAGTCCTTCCGGACTTGGCATCACTACCTTGAGGGCTCCGCAACACCAGTCAATGTTGTCACCAATCATAAGAACCTGGAGTATTTCGCTACTACCAAACTCCTTACCCAGCATCAAGCCTGTTGGTCAGAGTTCCTCTCCCAGTTCAGCATGGTCGTCCACTTCTGCCCTGGACACCTCAGAGCTAAACCTGATTCCCTTACTAGATGCTGGGATGTCTATCCCAAAGAGGGGGATAAGGACTACGCTCGTGTCAACCCTTACAATTTCCGCCCTGTATTCACACAAGAACAGCTCGCTACATCCCTCCGAGCAACATACCTAGCTGCCCCGGTACTCCGAGCTGGTTCTTTATTCAATGTTGAACAACTCCACAATGACATCCTCTCTGCACTCCCTTCTGACCCATTGGCTTCAGTCCACCTGTCCTTCCCCAAACCCTCTGATTCCCGTTGGTCAGTAGACTCTGACTGATTCCTACAACTCGATGGTCGCATCTATGTACCAGACTCCGATGACCTTCGTCTCCGAGTCCTCCGTTACAAACACGATCATCCACTCTCCAGACACTTCGGACAGAACTGGACCCTTGAACTGATTCGCCGAGAATATACATGGCCAGGTGTACAGACATTCGTCAAAGAGTACGTTTCGTCCTGCACCTCCTGTGCTTGCGCAAAGGTTCTGAGACATAAGCCATACAGTCTCCTTAAATAACTCCCCATTTCCGAGAAGCCGTGGAATTCCATCTCCATGGATTTCATTGAACAACTCCCTGTGTCCTCTGGATACACCGCTATACTAGTAGTTGTAGACCGTTTATCCAAACAGTGCATCTTTATTCCAATGCACGACACAATTACTTCTCCAGAGCGCGCTCAGCTCTTCTTATTCCACATCTTTTCGAAGCACGGAGTTCCCTCCCATATCACCTCCGATCAAGGCTCAGAATTCGTATCTCATTTCTTCCGCTCACTTGGGAAAGCCCTAGATATCCACCTTCACTTCACATGCGGTTATCATCCAGAAGGCAATGGTCAAACAGAACGCATGAACCAGACACTTGAACAGTACCTTCGGATCTATTGTAACTACCAGCAAGACAACTGGTCCGAACTCCTGCCTCTCACAGAGTTCTCCTACAACAACGCTACGAACACGACTACTGGCATTTCTCCATTCTTCGCTAATAAAGGCTATCACCAACATCACAGTTCACCCCGAACGTGATCTGACCTCCACCCAAGCTCATGAGTACTCCATAGACCTCAACTCCCTCCATGAATTCCTCCAAGAAGAAATGGCCCATGCCCAAGAGTGATACCAAGGACCCACAGATGCCAAGCGCTTACCTGCACCAGACTTCAAAATCGGAGATCAGGTATTCATAAAGGGCAAGTATTTCTGCTCCACACGGCCCTCTAAGAAACTCTCTAAGAAGAATTTAGGGCCTTACACTATTATCGCTCAAGCAGGATCCCATTCCTTCACACTCCGTCTCCTGGACTCCATGAAGTCCATACACCCCGTTTTCCATGTCTTACAGTTGGAACCCTCCATTCCCAATGTCATTCCGAACAGAATCCAGCCTCCACCACCTCCGGTCAAAGTCAATGGAGAACCGGAGTTTGAGATCTTGGAGATCCTCAACTCCAAAATCGATCGTCGACATTGCCACTGCCAATTGCTTTACCTGGTGAAATGGCTAGGATACAAAGGAACTAACAATGAGACATCTTGGCTATTAGCCATGGAGTTAGGACACACTTCAGATTTGGTGCAGGACTTTCACACAAGGTACCCGGACAAACCCAGACCTTTTGCAAGGCAATAGTGAAAGATGTCAGATTTCAAGAACTAACTACAATACTTCTACATCTGACTCCGGATGAGGCTCGCAAGCCTCATCCCTCAACTCCTCCCGCTCCGCTGCTGCCTCTGCCTGTTCCTCTGCACCAATCTCCTTCTCCTTCTCATCTTCCTCTGACTCCGCTGCGATATATGTCGCTTCCAGAGCCTCCCTCATATCCTCCAATGTGCCAAGCATCGCTGATGCGACGATCCCTCTTCGTCCTCCTCCTCACTCGACACCAAGCTCGCCCTGTGTCGTTTCTTCTTCCACCCCTCTGGTGACCCCTTTGGTCTCTTCTTCCATTTCCGTGACACCGCCGCCACCTGCCCCGGCCACACACACTTCACCTTTGCATCTATGCAACCTTGGCAAGCTGTAGACTTGCCGCCCCCATACATGCACATCAATCCCTTCCCCGTGCACCTGTTGCACTTCGGCAGGTTCTCTGCCTTCTTCTTTCCTTTTCCCTTCGCGGCGCCTGCTGTGCCTGTACCTCCTCAGCCTATCTCCGTCAGCTCCGATACTTCGGATTTAGATGGTTGCACTCACCCTTTTTTTGGCTGCCTCCGCCACCACCTTTGCACACTCCTCTGCAAGATGAGCATCAGACCAGTTCTTGAGGTCGCTATCGGACATGGTAGTTTTGTGAGTGAATGAAGGAAGCGACTGAATTTTGGGACTTTATAGTCCACACTTGTTTTTCGGACTCCGAAAGGCAACTCCCGCATTGTTCCTCACTAAGGCCTTCAGGGGTTCAGGCCTAAGAGGGGGATCCTGTCATATCCCATATTTCTTCCAAGTCTCTTTTCCATTTCTGTTACAATTCAATGGTACCCCCCTATCTTTTCTTTTTCTATGTCTTTCTGTTCCTACAGAACCTGGCGACGTACTTCGCCAATTAACCATTTCTCTTTGATTTCTGAACGTTCTCTAATGTTCTACTTACATTCCATAGTATTCTTTGGGTTTCCACCATTAACGTTCTTCAGACTTCCATAATGTTCTTTGGTCCCAAGAATCTTCACTTATCAATGTTCTGAAGTATTCTTTCACATTCTAAACTTCCAGAACATTCTGCTTAGTCATCATGAAACTTTAGTATATAAACCTTCGAGTTCTCTACAAGGATTCCCTAACTTAGACCTACTTAGGATTCTCTCCTATCTAGCAATCTATCCTCGTCCTTGAATACTCAGATCTCTATAAGTCTTCATTGTACTTTTGAGACAACGCTTCACTGTTTACCTCGAACCCAAGGAACTCTCTAGAAGGGTGAACCATTGAACCTACAAGCTAGAATAACTACGCTCAGAACTCATCCAGAAATCCCCTTGGACCAACGCCTTCTTAAAGCAAGAGAAACTACCCTTACTAAGGTTACCTTTTGTCGCTGCTGAGTATCCTCAGTAGCTCCTTGTCTTTGTCCCTCTTGCTTACCTAAGTTTACGGCTGGTCCTATTCGGGTCAACCATAACAAAAGGTCTAAGTTCTACTTTGCGATTACTGTCGATGTAATTCGCCACCATTTCCTCTCAACCTCCCCTGATTCCACGTTCGTGGAGAACCCCTCACCCAGATCCTATCTCCGAGTCTTCTGAAGCAAGCCCTACCAAAGAAGAACCCCTTGATCTTGACATCCCTATCTCTACTTCCACCAAAGAAGAAGAAACTCTCTGCCTCGCCCACGACTTCTCTGAAAGATTAAACCTTCCAAGAGTTCCCACTCCACCTTCCCCAACTCCGACTACTTCCACCCCACTCTTCTCTCTTCCTCCACCACCGATACCCATGTCCACCACTTCCAAACCTGTTGAACTCCGTCTTGGAGCCCCTGAACCTTACGATGGTTCCTACAAAGATGCCATTCCCTGGCTCCACAACGTCCAATTCTACCTGAAGGGGAACAAAGACGTTTACAATTCTGACACCAAGAATATTGCCTTTGCACTTTCTTACATGAAACTAGGGTTAGCCCTCACCTGGGCCCTCACCTATCAACAAGCCACTATCATCAGCACCACCATTGTACTAGGAACCTTTGGAGACTTTATCAAAGAGTTCAAAATTGCCTTCGAACACCAAGACATGGTCAGGAACGCTCTTAATTGGCTATCCGACACAAGGATGATGATGAAGAAGGACAGATCTTACGACCCCTCCCTCTCGTCATATATCTCTACCTTCAAAAGCAAGGCCGCTGTCACCAACGTCAAGGACGAACACATCCTTATCAACTACTTTGAAAAAGGAATCCTTGTTGCACTCATGAACAAAATCATGGCCATGGAAACCATCTCCACAACCATCAAGAAATGACAAGAACTTGCCGTTCATTTTACCACTCAATGGGAAAGAGCTAAGGGAATCTCCCACCCTGCCAAACAATCCAACCGCCCCTTGTATCAACCCCTGCCGAAGATTAGAGACCCCGATGCCATAGATGTTGACATTATCAGAATTCCCAAACTCACCCCCAAAGAAAGAAAATGTTGCATGGAGAAAGGGCTCTGCTTCCGATGCCGTACCAATGGACACATGTCCAACAAATGCCCCACCTTCCCTTCTGAGCCGAAGAAAAAGGTCAAGAAGGTCATTGAAGAAGAACTTCCCAAGTTGGAAGAAATTGAAGACGATGACAAAGAAGAGGCCATAAGAAGAATCTCTTTTTCTCAGATAGATTTTTGAAATGGGAGTCTTGATCGACGTGAGTCTCTCCCTCCTCCCCCATATGCCCCTCTGTAACAGTAGTGTCTTTGACTAAATCTATCCAAATACCTGTCCAAGTCATTGAACCCTTGTTACGCGAGTGCGTCAACAAAAGCTCAACAGGGGTTGACTATGCTCCTGGCACTCAACGGGTCCAGGGAAGTCTTCAGAGTATCTTCTTATATAGGAGAGGAGGGAGACAAGGGCATATCCATGTAAGGGATCACAGGAGAAGCCAGCGGGAGAATAGAAGTCAAGAAGAGGACGCTTCCGACAGCAAGCTTCAATCAACACAGATAGGCATAGATTAAGGTTAAGGAGAAGATACATGGGGAACTCCACCTTAAATACTATCTAGACGAATCTAGGGCAGGCGTGTTCTTAAATAGGAGGACAATACAAGTGAGTCAAGGAATAATCCCTATGAGATGAACAATGGAGGGGAACATGAGTCCTAAATGAGAGATCAGGATTTAAGGGTGATAGGGTCCGAGATTAATAGAGAGTGAGGAAAGAGTCTGAGATTAATCTTGGGAGTAATGGGAAAGCATACAAGATTAAATACGTCCGTGATGAAAAGAATCCGAAGGCGCAGCGGGATCAGAGAACAGCTCTGTCTCTAATAACTCTGCCCAAGCTGTGTCTGGCACAGCTGGGTCGAGTCCTAGTTCAGAGAAGAGGGTTCGTCCTGAGTGGGCGAGGTAAGCAGTGTCGGGTGAGACGGGAGAAGAGTTATTAGGGGAAAATGATAGGGGGTCCACTGTATTTGTAACATTACCCCCGTTGTAGCCCTGAAGTTTCATCTCAGGAACTCCTATCTCCCTCGTTGATCTCGTAATTGGTGAGATCCCAGGAATGGGGGTCCATGTCGTCGTAGGTGCAGGCCTGGGCCTGGTGACCCTTCTCTCCACAGAGCAAACAACGTTGTCAAGGGCAGCGGTATTGAGGGTGGCCCAGGGCGACAATGTTACAGATGGGACAGGTGTATCGGGGACAGTTGACCCATACATGGGAAATGGAATTACATTGGAAGCAGTGAGGGGGGACAAGTTGGGTGAGGCTGGGCCGAGGGGGAACGGAGTCTGGTAGTTGGCGGGGGTTCCATCCCATAGGGGGTTGGGCAGGAGGACCCATGGTTGTGGTACATACGCCAGGGGAAGGGTCTGAAGCAGCGCATGTGGGAGTGGGGGTTCTCCTGGGAACGGGAGGTACAGCGGGGGTATTGTTTTCATCTGTAATTCCCATAGGGGAGGTAGTACAAGGGGGTTGGGAAGGGAGCCCAGCAGATAGGATGATGGCCCCATGGTGACGGAGGGCGGGGCGAATGGTGTTGCAGACAGCGGTCCCATTGGGGGTTGAAGATATGGGGTTGGGAATAGGTATGGGAAAGGGTGAGCGGGGTTGGCTCACAGGGTTATTTGCGACGATGGTGGTGTCGGAGGTGGAGTCCAAGTCATTGTCAGCATCGCTTCCTCTAGCTGTGCCAGCTGGAGCCGTAGCTGCTCGTCAGGGAAGGCGGATTCGGGAATGGGAGGTAGGGAGTTGGAATCCTCTAATGAGGTCCTCAATGAAGGGAGGGGGGTAAGCTCTCAAGGTACGTTGGCAGCTCATCGAGCACAGGGTTCCTCGATAACCGGTTCATCCCTGAAGTAGATGTTCCGTTCTTCATTGGATAGAGAGATGAGGATGGGTCGGAGGATAGTGTTGGTGATGGGGGTAGGGAGGAGGTAAATACATCGATCGAGTCCTTCGATGTAACATAAGTCGAGGATGAGGTTTCTGGCTTTAACCAATGCTTGTTCCACAACCACTGCAGTCATAGGAGCGTTGGGGGTCGAAGTGGAGTTAGGGAATATCGGGGGGGTGGTGGGGTGCCAGGTGACATGACAGAGGATAGTACAGACGGTGGCATAGAGGTGGAAGAGTCGGACCAAATAGACGAGGGTGTCGTTGGTGGAATAGAATGGGATGGCTTGGAGGGCTTGTTGCACTTGCCCGTTTTCAAGTAGGGAGACATAGAGAAGTTGACAAGCGTATAGAGGGAGGCGGGAAAGTCTGACCGAAAGAGGAGTGGACGTGGGGGGAAAGGACATGGAGGACTGGGATTCTGCTCTAGAGGTTTTTCCTCTTTTTATATTCCCGAAGGATCGAGTCAGCATTCCCAAAGTTGCCTTCAGATTCCCAAGTTCATTCCGTGTCAGAGTATCCTTTCCAGTGTACTAAGTATTGCCTCCAATTATTGGTTCCGCGATGATTGATGATTTTCTCGATTTCGTATTCCTCTTCCGTCCCTATTAGTTCCAGTGGGGGACGGGGGAAGTTAGGTCTGTATTCGGCTATTTCCTTATATGGGGATAGGAGGGAAGCATGGAAGACATTATGAATCTTCCACTGTTTCAGTAATTGATGCCGAAAAGCAACCAAGGAAATCACCTCCAAGATGGTAAAGGGGCCAGTTCGTCGGGGAGAGAACTTCCGAGGAGTTTGTAATTTGAGGTTTTTGGTTTCTAACCATACCTGCTCTCCTTTTTTCCACAGTTTAAAGCGGGAGGAGATCCTATCTTTCATCCGTATTTGGGTGAGTTTATGCGCAGCTTCGGCTTCTTTTCGTGAATCCTCAATATGGGAGAGCCGAGTTTCAAGCGCGGGGAGGAAGGTCTTTCCTAAAGTGGGGTAGGATTGTGGTTCATATCCCATGATTAGGGAGAAAGGGGTTTTTCCTGTTACAGAGTATACGGCCAAGTTGTGGGCGAATTCGGCGGAGGGGAGGAAGTTCAACCATTGGTGGGGTTGTCTATCACAGAATATGCGAAGGTAGGTTTCCAGTTCCTGGTTGTAGCATTCAGTTTCTCTGTCAGTTTGAGGATGGTAGGCAGAGGATAAAGAGATATCGTATTTTAAGAGGCGGGCGAGTTCCCGGGCAAATGCAGAGGCGAACTGCGGTCTGCGGTTGGAGAGTAATCTGTCGTGTAGTCTGAATTGTTTGAATATGTTTTTGAAGAAAAGGTCGGCTATTCCAGCTGCGTCCACCATTTTTGAGCAAGGAGTGAGAATTACCCCCTTACTAAGGCCATGGTCAACCATGACCATAATAGAATCAAACCTGTCGACCGGAGGAAGGTCAGTGATGAGGTCGACGGAAAGGTGCTGGAAAGGGCGGGAGGATTCCATCACGACGGGGTGGAGGGGTGGAATGGTGGGGCGGGTCTGGACCTTGTACGCTTGGAAGGTGGCGCATCCGGCGACATATTTGCAGACGTAGGAAGAAAGGC
>JBBPQE010000805.1:0-12257 GCA_038092335.1 Boletus vinaceobasis
TACGAGGTTCCCACAACCATCCATTACTTGGGTAGGATTTTCGTTCAAGTTGTGCATGCATATCAACTTTCTTTCCTTCCAGTGTCCTTTCAGCCTATTCCTGAATTGCCTAGGTGATCTCACAAAGTTGCCAGGTGGATGGTTGCTGCATATGTACAAAGCTAGGGTCGGGCGTGTCAACTTCTGGGGACATTATCAAGGTTCATCCCCGACCAGGTACGGATGCACGCAGTAACGTTAATATCCAGATACAGTCACATCAGCCTGGACGTGCACAGTGCACGGGCGAGCGAGGTGAGTTACATCCAAGGATACCGACGCGTAGCACCGCCCAGACCCCGGCACATGCACCGGCTGTATACGTGAGCGAACGCGCTCGTCTTGTGTTCGCCAAGATGATAGTACCTCCAGGTCTCGACGCGTCCTTGGGCGACGGACACGGGCATCATGATCATATCAACCCACATGGAACTCGCGCCGGACATTTGCCCCCCATCCCATCTACGGCACTACTAGTACTAGTGGAGTCTCGTCTGATCGACTCCATTTTTACATCCATACCAACGCCAAGCTATCGCTCGCACGGACACACGATTGGTATGGGTTGCGCCGCTGCGGTAACAGGTAAAGCGCAGCGCAGGAATTTGCAAGTCGACTAACCGAACTCGCGAACGCAGACGCAAGCCAGTCAAGCATGCTTACTCGGACCTGCGCCTCTTTTGTCAATTCGAAATATCGTGGCCTGCTAATCACTCGGCGTAAACCGCAATCATGAGTCATATACCGGCAGCTCATCGTCGGGTAACATAGCACTCATTGCCAAATGACCAAGCACTTGGCGTGTCTGGAGCCGCCATCACACGCCGCTGAAGGAGGATTTGAAGGTCTGGTCCTGGGTCCATGTGGACAATTGCAACCACTTCATCAATGGAGCTATTGATTATTGAATGAAATGGAACTGATAACGCATCGTGTTGACAAAGGCCCTTTGTGATGTGGTATTTAGGGTTGTTCAGGTGCGGGCACATTGTCTGAATCATTCGTTCCGTCGGCTTGGTTGTCGGGGTATGGAGACCCACGAAGTCCCAAAGTTGGGAGGCAGAGCATGGATTTGCAATGGGACAAGCTAGGGAACAAAAATGCGGCCAGGGTTTTAATTCCAAAGCAGCTGCATACATGAGGGAAATCGCTACGTGTACAAGCGCGCCCATGCGCTCAAAACGCGTTCTCGAAAGAATATTAGAAAAAGAACGAAAGTCCATACTTTGCGCCGTCCCAGGTGACACTGCCGTCAATCGTCCAGAAAAATGATTATCAATATCACCGCCTCCCGCAGAAGGCACCAGGTTCAAATCAGGCGCGGTGCGCATACACAACGCCTCCCAAAAGAGATGTATCATTCATGCCGAGGAGTCCGCTTCGAGCCCTAGACTAGACTAGGTAACAAGGCACCAGGTCGATGCAAATTTCATCAGCATAGTACCAAACATCACACGTCCCCATTTTGAAAATGGGACCAAAACGTGATTTACCTTCTAGGTAATCCGCAGCCAAGAGTCTAGAACGACATGAATGGAAGCGAAGTTCGGGGGAATGGAAATTGGGGTTGGGAAAAAAAAAGAGAGGGACAAAAAAGGGATCAGCGCCGGTGCGTTTAAGGAATGTCGTTCGCTCGGGAAGGACATACAGTTCGAGCGCAATTTCAGGTGGAATACGCTCTGTGAATTCATTGATGGGGATGTCTTCCTTGGAACCTGCGCCCTCGTAATGCGCCTTGAAGGACATGTATTCACAGACTTTTTCGACGGTGGGCGCGCTGGCGATGTGGAACCGAACACCGACGTGCCGAGGAGAAAACGCGCGGTAGTCGTGTAAGCGAATGCTGGGAATCACGCCGATACAACATGATGACTCACCGCTCGCTGATTGGACAGGTATTGGCCAACGCTTCTTTGAAGCTACCTATGTGATGCCACCGGAGTGATGTGGCGCAATGGAACGCAAGGGTCCATACAACGCGCATTAGAAGAGAGCGTATTTGGTATGGTAGAGGAAGTCATTTAACTGTCGAAATTAAGCATGTTCTTGAGGGTTCCACTCATCATGGCGACGCTACGTTTGATAAGAAAGGCGTATCCGTCGGAGCTGACAAGCTTGACCCAACCATCATTGTCCTGCAGATTGTTAGGTCGTATAACCCAGGCTGGTCCTCGACCTACGTTGGCATCGTTGGTGGACATGGCCGATTAGGATGAGGGTGCTGGGGATGATGCGAGTTGGGGTTAGCAACCGTGGGAATATCGAATGTGAATATTTGTCGGGATTCGGAAGCGTCCGAGAGGACCTCTGCGATTGTACCTTGTCGCTTCGACTGACCATCTCTGTACACCTGCCGCGCACGACACGCGTTTAAGCCATAGATATGTCTTTGCCAAAGGTGTGGATCACGTTCTGTGTAATATTGCGGCGAGCTGATGTCCGCGGGTGGGCGATCTAGCGAATCATTAAGGTGAGTATCATCGGCATGTCGATGTCGTGTCACCCACACCGCTGACCTCGTGCACCTGCTGTGTGATGGATACCCATGGCTAGGAAACTGAGCGCCTCGGGAAAGACCCTGCCCCAGGGATTACGGCTGCACCACATGAAGACAACCTGCGGTACTTTGATGTGACCATCCAAGGGCCTGCTGGGAGTCCGTTTGAACGTGCGTAAAGGTCTCTCACACGGGCGTACACGATGTACATCTGATAATGGAATAGAGGGCGTGTTTCACCTAGAACTGTTCCTTCCCGAGGAGTATCCCATGAGCCCCCCGAAAGTACGGTTCCTGACCAAGATATACCATCCGAATATCGGTGAGGGTGCATGTTCTGCGCTGCCAAGAGAGGTGGCAGTGTTATTTTCCGCATGCTCACATGATGCCCGACGGTGGGGTTGCTTCGCTGGGGTGATTGACATGCTACAGATAAACTGGGGCGCATCTGTCTAGATATCCTGAAAGGTGGGTGCAGAGTGTATTTTTACACCACGGACATGGCGGATGACGGATGCTGGACAGATAAATGGTCGCCGGCACTGCAGATCCGGACTGTGCTGCTGTCGATACAGGCGTTGCTGAGCGCCCCAAACCCGGACGATCCGCTGGCGACGGATGTGGCGAAACACTACAAAGAGAATGAAAAGGATGCGCAGCGAGTGAGCCGGGAGTGGACGGAGAAATATGCATCGAATTGAAGGGTAGAACGATACTCGTACTTGGTGTATAGAAGTGGTTGAACACGCAGACATGATTTCGTAACACAGGTCTAGGCGAGGTCTAGAACTGATCAAAGTTGCATGCGACCAGCACCGACATATTTACCGCAACCCTCCCCTCAGATGCCACCTCTCCCCTTTGCCTCCTCTTTTATCTGACCCATAGCCTGCCCACACCATCGCCGGTCTCCACCTAGGGTCCCCATGTCGCTCATCGCAGACATATTTCCCCTCCTCATCGGCCAGCTCCGTCCCTCCGGAAGAGAATCCGTCTCACCCTCTCTCCTTAGCCTCTCCAGCACCTCTCGCCACATCCGCGAGGCTTGCCTCCCCTTTCTCTTTTCAGACGCTCGTTGGCCACAGAAATCCAAGGCTGACAGAGAGAATGGCCTCCTTTTCTACCCCGACACGCTCTGGCCATACATCAGGTCTGTCCTATGCTCCATCCATCCATTTTTCTTATCACCGTCCCCAAAGGCACTTCCGTCTCGACTGGCACGATGAGTGGACAGAGCCAGGTCGTATTCGCCACGGCTATCTCGATCGTGAGGGCATTTATTGCCCGTACCACATGGAGCTTGCTGTCCACGCCGTCACACGCATGCCAAAACTCAGTAAAGTTACGTTGAGCACCCCTTTTCTCCCCCCTCAGGCATTATACGAGGCTCTTGGCCAGTGTCGCTCCCTCTCCTCGTTCACCTTGATCGACACCCCAATCGATCAAAGCTTCATGCAATTCTACCCCGCACCCATCCGTCGAGTCAACCTCACTCCTGTTGGCCAGACCCTACGTATCGGCGACGGCCCAACCGATCCAAAATTCGCAGAAATCAGCTACTTTATGCGAGACTGGAGAAGAAAATACAGAGCCCAGGCCAACCTCCGTGGGTACAGAGAAATACGCTCCTCCGCAGTCTTTTTGCGCCAGCACGCCCCTGCGCTCACCCACTTGGAGTTATCAGGTGATTTAACCGTCTTCACTGGTCTCGCCACGATCGATTGGCCTGCTCTCTCGACATTCGTTCTCCATGGACGAATTCCGAATACGAGCGTCAGTCTCTCGTTTCATATGGGTCCCCCCGTTGTGGTTCAATACAACCTCTTTGACGTGTTACGAAGGATGCCCGTGTTGCGCGATTTTAGGCTGCTCTTCCCTCAATCAAAAGCACAAGAGTTTCGCTTGCTCGACCCATATGTCCTCGCCAATCCCGAAAATCTCGCCAAGCTCGCTTCCTTGGACAGTTTCGCCATTTCGAATGCTTGTGTTCTTGAGGGTGTCTTTAACTACATGACGAATCTCCGGCGACTAGCCATCATGGCTCTGGTGGAGCTCCCTCGATGGCCCATTGCGCTCTCACAACCCCAAGTCGAAAGGGTGCTCGCGGATATTGGTGCAAGCAATTGTCCTCTGAAGCATCTGCGTATCATTATCGAAGACAAACTCACGCCTGCCATATGTCGTTCCATTTCTACTCACTGTCCCCAATTGGAAACGCTCGAGATCGAGCGGTGTGGCTACCACGATGGCAAGTCCGTGTCTTCCTGTGTACGTCCGCTCTTCTCCCTCGTCCTCTTTCGGTACCAATTTGCCACCCGTGTTTTTCCACCATATCCTTTTTTTGAATTGGGACGGTCATTGGAACAGGACGCTGACCCTAGACACGTTGTTTTCATCTTGCGTCGCACACAGCAGGAATATCTAGAAGCCCTCTCCCCCCTCTATTCCCTGCGCGACCTCCGGCTTTGCATGCAATTCCCGGAGTATGATGAAATAGACGACATGGAATCGTGGCGTATGGTACGAGAGGATTGCGCCGCCCTTTTTGCACGTGGTCTCAAGTCGCTTGAAAAAGTGGGGTTCGAGTATCGCAAGCGGACGGGCACGCACAGGTATCAAGACGCGTGGCTTGATTACGCGATATGCGGGCGCGAGGAAGGGGAAATGAGGCTTTGCCCTCTTCCTGCCATGTGGTATCCCTTTCCAGAGGTTTGGGAACCGGAAGAGTACCGGCTGTGAGTAAACGGATCTCCGTGCGCTGTTTCACTGCGCATTCTGTTCTGTTGGCATGAGACCGTGTCCATGCCTTGGTTTTTCTGGCTTTTTTCCGTATGTGATATCTCGAAGGTTTATTTCCCATGGTTAACCATGCAACGATCATTTTCAAGTTAGCGTCATTTCTGACTGTATACGTTCATCACCATCATGCATCATCGCACGCGACGTGGTTACGCTCGTCCATTCATTCCTATTCGCATATCATTCATTCTCACCACTTTTTCACATGGCAACGAGTCCGATTGGCACGACGAAAAAAAACAACACACCTTTTTCCATTCATTTATACGCATTGACGGTGTAGATCGTCTTGCTTTTTTTTCCCTTCCTTTTCATATATTACTGCTTGCAGGGGTTTTCTGACCGTTATGTGTGAGATAGGGCATGGTTTATACACGATTATCGGCATCCATATATACATTTCATTCTTACGTGCGTGTACGTGATCTCGTTATTTGCTATACTCTTTCTCTCTTTTACTTACCTCCTGTGTGATTCTTGATTGGGAAAGGCGATGTGTTTTTCTTTTTTCTGCTGGGTGTTTTCAGAATTGGCTACATACTTATCTGTAGTGTCCGTTTCAACGCGTTGGCGTGGATCGCTATTGCATGTCCAATGATCAACAATCATCGATCATCGTTGGTAGACAACCCTTGTCAGGTGTTCTGTCGACCCTTTCACTTTCCGCAACCACACGGACGTATATCCTCAAACAGAGCTCGGATGCTTCCGGCGACCAAAGCATCACGACACGCCTGATGCTCTTCCGGGTCACTTCCCAGAACGTCCGGTTCGAGACCACCCCATGGATCTGGTGCGATTTTTTTTAAGTTGGCGAGCGGGTAACGGAGGCAAGGGGGTCCAGGGGAATGGGCAATGGGGAAAAGGGGACAGGCTTGTCAATCTGGAGAACGCGGTGCGTGCGAGCGGGTCGCATACTTGGCCAATGGCTATAGGGCGAACTGGACACTTGAGATCCTGGCTGACCTCGTTCCAACCGGCTTTCCTTTGCGCGCGCATGTGTATGTGTATGTGTGGTTCACAGTGTGTCCGCATGGATGATGGTTGATCCGAGTCAAGCCGGGTCGTTGCACGTTCGTGGAGGGGGGGTTGAGATTCTGTCCGAATCAGTGCTCAGTGACTTGACCGCGCGCGCGGCTGATATCGATTCGGACCCCAACGGACTTGATGATCACTGCGTTGCGGATGGGTCATATGAACATGCGCAGGTAGGGTTTCGGGTCGATCGCGTCTCGTGTCATGAAACCGCTTGGCAAGTTTTTTTTTTCTCTCTGAACATTTGAATCGTCACGTTAGATACGTACCGCGCTTCTTTTTTTTTTCGTAATGCCTTCACGCTAACCGTGACACGGTCGTTCGGTGCCGAATCTGTCAGCAGTGCAGTTACGGTCGCTCGTAGTCGTTTTGGCTTCACTACGGTGGTATAGGTCGTGGGATTGGTTACCCTAGTACCAACCGTGTGTTTCATAGCTCCCAGACCTCGAACCGCCGGGGCTGCAGGCCTCAAGTCGTTTTCCAATGAGGAGAGGGTTGGGGTTCGTCGTACAGTACTTGCTCGTTCGCGATTGGTGCTCGGGGTTATTAAGAACGACGAAGGATCAGGACGATAGGATCATTCAGGCGAAAGACATGATATGGATCACGCCGAGCGCCCGGACCGTGGATAGTTAAGGTATATGCCAGTGGAGACAAGGAAAGTCGGGGTGAGGGCGATGGGGATGGCGTCGTATGATCCAGATCCGTTCGATGTGATGCGAAGGGGTGATGGGGGGGATCGTAATGGCAACTAGGGTATTGCGAGTGGGAAATGGGGTACATTCAGTAACTACGTGTATGAATCCTTACTACATGTGCCACCAGTGTCTCTTGTCCACTTCTACCACACCGTTTTGTTCCAAGATCGTTTACAGCACGTCGTCGCACCCTTACAAGCGTGGCGTTCAGCTCTGCCGCGAGGTTTGCACGAACAGAACAAAAACGATTAGCCCACCGCGAGGGTCGAACTCGCAGCCTTCAGATCGCCTAGTCTTTTAAGAGTCTGACGCTCTATCCGATTGAGCTAGGCGGGCTTTGACCCACGCAGGCGTCGAATGAATTCGATGATGCAATCGCTTTCGCGCAGATCCGGAGTACTTACGTGGATCGACACACATGGCACGCCTAGGCCCAGACTGCGTCCGCAGATTGCAGGCGATTCCCAGGAAACTGATTTCCCCTCGAATGTACATACCTGGCTGCACGGCATAGACACAGTCTGGCACCTGACCCTGAGCACGACGCATGATCCAGGATCCGTACAGTGTCACCAGGTACTCATCTCCAAGGTATGTAAGTATCGTGCAGATCAGCAGCACGAGTAAGTACCCTGACGAAAAGTCACCATCTGCCGTAAACGCTACCCCGGGACCCGAAGCCCCCGCTAAAAGAGCCGCAGTAACAGGAAGAAAAGGACGAACTGGCCTGGGACGCGCGTGCAAACCAGCTGGCAGCCTACAACACAGACGTGGCTCATAGACGCTGACACCTTCCAGATTGACTTTCCTGCACAATAGGAGTATTGCTGTGAACAGCTTGCGCCACCCCTGAAATTTCTTCCAAGAGTCGTCTCCAAGTCCAATTGCTTCGCTTCCATGCGTTTATTGAGAACGCCTCAATGCACTTGGACCGAAAACGAACAGCGCCGTCGTCTAGATGAGACCACGGGGGTCGGACATAACGCCTTCTTGTCTTACCAGCGACATATCCGAAAGAGGATCTTGAGCGGCCCATGGGACACTTCCAGCTTGTGTTGGAAATAGCTCTGCCACCCTATCCGGAGTGCGGTCTTGTCTAACTTGGGTCACGGCGGATCGTCATCCATGTCATCAGCCGTCAAACCAAATGATGGTGACCTTGGCCTCCATGATTCCCGTCCTATTCGTTATCCAGACAGATTTGCAACTTTACTCGGTCTGGCTGTTCTTTTAAAAAAAAATTATTCGTTCTCCTCGCGGACACTTGACCAAATTCAGATGACCGTCCCGATCACGGTATCTAGTAGCTGACCGACCTTCGTTGTTCTTTCGAGTATCCGTTTTCAATGCCTCGGCGACCTCCGCGACCTTGTGAAGCAACCCCGCGAAAATGTGTCTCGACGTATACTCCTTGGCCATCTCGTTTGGGCTTTTCTCCGGAACTGTCTTGGCGCATTCTGCCTACGTCATGGCCTGGATCAAGCAGCCCAGAAACTGGAGGACACCGCCTGGCTGACTGGGGATGTTCATCCCTCTATGCCCGTTCACTAGACAACCCTGGCATGGCTGTCAAGGTTCGAATCATCTCCGCGCGGGGAGACGCGAGATTCTATCCCAAGCCTAAACAAAGCTGGGAACGCCTTGAATCACCATTCGCCGTTTAAACCGCTCTGATGACCCTGCGTGATCAATTTCAGTATTGGATTTGGGGTTGCTCTGATGACGGCGACCTCGCCATTGGCAAGTCGCCCCGCTTCGCTCAGTGTTATGTACAGTAGCAATGGACCTTATGCGCTTGCACTTCAGCGAATGCCCTTTTCTGGACCTTGTTCTGTGGTTCTTGCAGACGGTCGTTGCCCGACGTTGAACAATCCAAGGCATGCGCAAGAAAACCGTTTATATTCTGTTTACGCGGCGAGCGAAATACACGTACAAGTCTGCTGATGGAAACAAGAGATACCAGCACAGGTTGGGTACGTGCCATCGACACCGATCCAAAAATCGAGAAATGGGCCGATAAAAAACTGAGTACTGAGTACTGAGCCTTGACTAACACAGCCGACTCGCCGATCGAAGGTTAGGCGATTGATCGTTCCCGGGTAAACCTGCAGCATCCATCGACCTGCGAGGCTGCACCGCGCTCGCCCGAGTCGAATTTGGATTGTACAGTCCCTGCATACTTGACATGGGACAAAAGAGTTCCGAATCCCCATCCACTGCTGGTTTTGAGGCATTGTAAAATCTTGTCCGAAAAATCGTGGATATAATCAAGCAAGACCGACGCGGTATCTCCTTTATACTTGGCATTTCAAGATGATTCGGTAGCTGATATGAATACCACAGGAAACGGACGTAATTATCGCGTGATGTGGCTGATAAGTCTACAGATCAAACCATTCAGCGCAAGAGTAGGTGTCAAAGTAATATCTTATTGAGTGTCTATAAGAATTCCTTGCGTACTAATACTGAGATGAACTGACCTTGTCGCACTTTTTCTCGAAGACAGTCCGCGTACAGATAGGGTCATATTCTGATCGTCGAGTGTGGAGAAGGCTCGGTATCCATCGATAGCCCAATGGACTGGTATTTCCTTGCTTCCATGCCTTCCGAGGTTCCGTAACAGAAACGACGTCCTTTGAGGATTCAGCCGTACATGTTATCCGAGGTAATTCGTATCGGCATAGGCAGAATTGAGTTGCCCGCACTATTGGAGTGCTTCACAGCCGACACCAAGGGGTTTATAAAGTGCCATCCATTGGTAACTGGGGCGCACGTTCCACATTAACAAGTCAGTGGAGAATGGCCCCGACGGTCTCTTCTGTCATGCACTGATAGTTGGGGAGAGGGGAATGGAAATAGGGCCCGTTTCCTGAACGCTGTCCAAATCACACCCAGGTCATGGGCTACTACATCAATTATGATGGAGAAGATGGTGTCCACCAGCGGTAGGGGGCTCTAGATTGGTTCTGCCTGAAATGACAGATGCCTATAGTGCACGCTGGGTCAACGTTACCATTACAGTGGTGTGCACAAACCTTGAGTAGACGTTGTAACGAACCGGGAGAAGACACTGAGTCGTGCGATTCCCACGTGTAGTCCTGTATAACTCGAAAAACGTACATGCTGTGCCCAGTACGTCGTAGTCCTTTGCGAGGTGTATTTGCCAATGGTGTTTGGCTACGTCCGTGCACAGGAGCCAACAGCATTTCGCTCGCTGTGTCCGAGTATAAGAATTGTCGGCAGGACGAGTGCGGCGTTTCAGAGACGCCTGTCATTTGGGATTTTTCAATTCTTATTACTTCAGCTTGTACCACCACCAGCACCATCGCCGAAATGTTGTCACCCCGTGCTGTATTGTTGCCTTCTCGATTGACCGTGGCTGCGAAAGCTGCTGTCGTCGCTGGTCGCCGCCAAGCTGCGCTGACCGCCGTGCGCGGTAGAGGCTCGGTTAGGTCCATCCAGTCCGTTGCCCAGACCGACAGAGTCTGTTCTCTTCAGCTACACGATCACCGGCGTGTTGACATACATGTGTGTAGGATACAATCACCCGCCTGCTCTACTCTCTCGGTACGAAACGTGAAGTCGAGCGTCATCTGCGCATCTTCTCGTCCTCCTCGCACCCATCCCAACCCGCAAAATTTGCTGTCATCAAGATTGGTGGTGCAGTCCTCGATGACCTCGAAGAACTTGCTCTCAGCCTTAGCTTTCTCTACCGCTTGGGCCTCTACCCCGTGGTCCTCCATGGCGCTGGCCCACAGATGAACGACATCCTCGAGGGTGAGGGCGTTAAGCCGGAGTATATCGATGGCATTCGTGTTACCGGTACGTTCCCTTCTCAAACGCTCTGATCCAACATGCCAACGTATTTTCTTGGCTCGCGCTTCGTAGACGCAAAAACGCTCCAAATCGCTCGTCGCGTCTTCCTCGAGGAAAATTTAAAACTGGTTGGCGCGCTCGAGAAGCTCGGCACGCGTGCCCGCCCTATCACCTCCGGTGTTTTCACGGCTACTGCGCTCGATTCCCACAAGTACGGTTTAGTCGGTAAGATTACTCGGGTCGACAAACGGCCCATTGAAGCCTCGATCCGTGCTGGTGCATTGCCAATCTTGTGCAGTCTCGCTGAGAGCAACGACGGGCAGATCCTGAACGTCAATGCGGACGTTGCCGCGGGAGAACTTGCCAAGGAGCTCGAACCCATGAAAATTGTGTTCGTCAATGAAAAAGGTGGCCTGTTCCATGGTGTGACAGGAGAGAAGCTAGATGTGATCAACCTTGATGAGGTATGTCTGGTCTCGGAATTTCTTTAGAATGTTTTAACCACAGTCGACGAGCAGGAATATGACCAGCTCATGAACGAACCTTGGGTCAAGTACGGTACAAAACTCAAGTTGCGAGAGTTCAAGGAACTATTGGATGTCCTTCCCCGCTCTTCCTCTGTTGCAGTCATCTCCGCTGCTAATCTTCAACGAGAACTCTTCACCGATTCTGGTGCTGGTACACTCATTCGCCGAGGATACAAGCTCTTCAAATACCAAACTTTAGAAAACATCGGGAAAGACCGACTTCGCCAGGTTATCTCTGAGCGCGACGAGAATATCCGCTCAGGCAAAGAAAGTGTCGCAGGGGTCCTCTCCTCGCTCGAGGGTGCCAAATCAGGAGAGTGGTCCATCTATGCTGATGAACCTCTCGATGCCGTTGCTATCGTGTCCCACCCTGAAGGTCAGATACCAGTACTAACAAACCTTCTTGCCTCTCGTGCTGGTGTCCTCAACGGCGTCGTCGATAACGTGTGGAATGCGTTGAAGAAGGATCACCGACAGCTCGTATGGACAGCGTCCATTTCTTCTCCTACCGCACCCACCCCTTTGTCTGTCCTTCAACCTTCTCAGGGTGAAGAAATGATGGATCGTTCCTGGCATTTCGATCGTGCGGAAGGGTCCTTCACCCGTTCTGGCCGTTCCTTGTTCTGGTATGGCATCAGCGATGTGAGTGAAGTGGAAAAGGTCGTCAAGGGCCTTGAGCAGAGCGGACGGGTAGGGAGATCGTACCTTCCTGTCGGTCTTGCGAAGGCGCAATTAGGCGGGAGCAGGAGCTTCGCTACGCTAGCGCGTCGGCCTGGGGTTCCTAACGGTAGTCGAGGATATGCCACGCAGGCACCTGCTCCTTCCACGGAGCCCAAGCGTGTTGCC
>JBBPQE010000806.1:0-12243 GCA_038092335.1 Boletus vinaceobasis
CGTGGTGTCCTAAACTTGTCATTAGGGGCCCTCGCGTGGCTGGGGCTCCTGCTTCCACTGTCGCCATCAGCAGTGTGGAAGGGAATGTGAAACATGTTGGTGGGCGCAAGCCGCGCGCTGTAGTACCTCCTGCCAAGATGGGGAGGCCAGAGATGGCTGCTGAATTTGCGTGCTGAGTAAAGGATTGGTTCGTCCTTCATGGGCTACAGGAGTGAACAGTTGGGAGCGAGGTGATAATGGACCTACACCCGCTTCTTCAGTACATAACAACAAATGATCTAAAAGATCAACCTTGGATCAGTCATCAGGATGAGAGTGCGAAGTCTTACCTCTGCAGGAAGAGGAAATCATTCCATTGATGTTCTTGGATGAAGCCACCGTCCTGTCTAAAATAAAGAGTAAATACGAAGATGATCCCTTCTTCAAGATGATACTAGACTCATCTGGTATTTACTGAAACTTTGAACCTTGAGACGGCTACTGTACATCATTTTGAAAACGAAGGAAAGATCAGCAATTTGCATCCCCAATGTAATGATCGAGGGAAGAAAAGCAAGAGAATTGCTAATAAATCAAGCTCACTCAGTACTAGCTCATCTAGGAGCTGCTAAGATGCTGGCTTACCTGAGGGACCACGTTTGGTGGAAAACTATAGTTGAAGATGTTCGCCAATATTGCAAAACTTTTCAGACCTGCAAACGGAGTAAACCTACCAATCAAAAGCCTTACGGATTGCTAAATCCATTGAATGTACCATCTAGACCTTGGGAGTCCATCGGAATTGACTTCGTTGGCCCCTTACCCCTCTCAAACAATCAAGATGGCAAATTTGACTCCATTACTGTCATAATTGATTTACTGACCGCAATGGTGCATTTAGTACCAAGCCGAGTCTCATATACTGCTAAAGAGGTTGCTGAATTAGTCTTCTCGGAGGTCTATAAGCTTCATGGGCTACCAAAATTGATTGTCAGCAATCGTGACATACTGTTTATGAGTACTTTTTGAACTCACCTGCAGCAGCTAATGGGAATTGAACAACGCCTATCCAGTGTGTATCATCCCCAGTCTGATGGATCAACCAAAAGAGTGAACCGCACTATAGGTCAAATGCTAAGATCTTGTATTGGCCTGAATCAGCATGATTAGGTTGGATGATTGCCCACTATCAAATTTGCTATTAATTCTGCTAGATCCGAGTCCACTGGGTACTCATCTTTCTTCTTGAATTCAGGTCATCAACCCCGAACGTTTGTTTGGAACAACGCCTTGAAAGAGGAATACCCAAGTGTCCAAGCATTTATGCAGTGCACTAAGCAAGCCATGATGGCTGCTCACGATGCTATTCTTGAATCCTGAGTGAAACAGACCCGCACAGCAAACCGTAAGAGACAAGTTGCTCTCTTCAGTGTGGGCAACCTTGCCTATATATCCACAAGAAACATGTCCTTGCCAAAGGGACAGGTCCAGAAATTGATACCTAAGTTTATTGGACCATATAAAACCAGCAAGGATTTTGGCAATAACTCCTTTGAGATTGACTTACCTGGATGTTTGCATCAGAGAGGAATCCACCCTGTGTTCCATTCGTCCCTGCTTCATGTCCATTTGCTGAATGACGATCGGCTTTTTCCAGGGCAACTAGAAACACAGGTTGCTGATTTTGGAGAAGTTGAATCCGAGTGGACGGTAGATTGAATTCAATCCCACTGTGGCAGTGGAACAGATGCTCTTTTTGAGATAAAATGGACTTCCAAAGACGTCACCTGGATGCCTTGCCTTGTGATCAGTCATCAGTCAAAGTTAAAAGATTACTTAGACTTGATCGACATGGCGAATATTGGTGAACTCCCCAGGGGAACTGGGAGGCCACCCCTTGACGACGAACTACTTTATAGCAGCTCGAGTTTCCTGGAAGAAGAAGATCATTTTTTAGCTCCTCAAAGTTACCATCCCCATTCACAATCAATCCATTTGACTCACCATCCTTCTCATCAATCGCCTATGGATGATCTCACTCAGTCCCGACACTTCTTCCGGAAAGGCAAAGACTTTGTAGTGAGAGATAGCTCCACTGGTACTTTCTTCCTACTCCCCCAATGACACTTGTCGCTCTGCCTGAAGTATAGTTGTCGGATCTGATCTGAAGTCTTCGCAAATCAGATGGATCCCGCCCCCATCGGATACTTCTTAGTGGCATGCACCTACAACACTGAGCCTAGTACCTGAGTGCAGTTTTCAGAGTTTGACTCGGAAGGAAAATGGCTTACTAGCTCTAGCCCTGAACCACACCCTTTGACCTTTTTTGGCAAGAACCTCCCACCCCCTCCACCCGACACCCATCAGTCCAAGGGCTAGCAAGTTTATGGAAGCTCTTGCAGACACTGAATTACATCGTCAACAGAGGATGGCTAGAGGGTTTCAGGACCGTCAGCGCATGAGGGAGGAGCGGAATGGTTTCACCTTACCTTTGTTCGGATCCGGAAGCAACCGTAGGAATCAGAAGAGTGGCGCAGAAAGTTCCCGGTCAGGAAGGAGACATGACATACTTCAAAGCGCACACAAAACAGAGGAGTCGGAGGGCAGGGACACACAGGCCTCAATTGTTGGAAGTCACAGAGGAACCTGTTGAGGAAGACCCAGACGCCAAGGGAGATGTGGTAACTGGAGATGATTTGGAGATGGACTCTTAGGTGGAGGTCTTTAGAGCGAGAGCTAGGCTTTCACTGGTTGGGGGGATGTAACGGTATCATGTGTCTTTGCTCATGACTCGCACCGTGACTTATTTTCTAGCTGTTAGTGCTGATTCAACTCGACACTGATATTTTACTAAGGTACAAGGTACAATAGCAACCGATACCTCTACTATAAAGCTAGGAGATATTTGTATATTCCCCAGTTCTTTCTTTTCTACGAATACAGTGCTTTAACCTGTTCTTTCGAGTCTTGATTCTTGAACTCTTCCTATTGAAACTTTTGAGCCTCTTTCGGATATATAGGAGGAAATACTTAGACCCTGCTTTAAGGTACAAGAAATGGACTGTGGGGTACTGGAAGAGGGTAGTCTAGTCAGATGACATTAAAATCAACATAATTGCATCAGATGGAAGGTAGTGGGTGTGGCAAAAGACTGCAGAATGATTGATTAAGAGGAAGGTCCAGGATATAGTTAGAATTGGTGAAGAAAATATTGAGAGATGGAGCTATATGGGTTGGGAGATAATAGGAAGACTTGCAGAGGTTGGGGGGAGGATGCATGCTGACCAGTATATCAACATTTTTGGGAGCAACATATTGCTCAGAATAGAGAAAAGTGGAATTTCTCTAGAAGATCTCATTTTTTAGCAGAACAGTAATCCCAAGAATACGTGCAAAAAGGCCAAGAGATAAATGGAAGACAATAATATCACTTTCCTGGTCTTGCCCCCATAGTCTCCTGACCTCAAACCCATTGTACACCTCTGGCAATATGTCAAAAGACACCTTTGCCAGTATTCAACATAGAGCAATGGAGTTTGGGAGAATTATAGAGATATTGTTACGAACCTAAACTGAGGGAACATAAGGTTTTGGGAAGTAATGCTGGACCTAAACCAAAAAGGGAGATTCTTCTAGAAAAGAGGTAAAAGCGGAGGTAACGTTGATGATGATAAGGGAAACTCAAAAGAGTATAGCGCTCAGTGGTGCAAGAAGTTAATCTTGGAGTTCTTCTGGTACTTGGTTCATACTAGGGCTTAGCTTACCTAGCAAGTATACGACAGAGAATACTGGATGACTAGAATCAAACTGAGGAGTTCGAGTCCAGAGGCCAGGGTTTATAAATCAAAGGTAACGACTGTGGTAGGGCTAAGGGTAAGCCTTAAGGGCGTAGGGTATGACATCGTGTGGGAATAGGATGAGTAAGGTAAGTATGGAATGACATAATGGTATGCAATAAGGGTCTGGACCAATGGTAATTAAGGGAATGTGTTTACTGTGTGTTGGTCTAGAGTTGGAAGCCGGACTGTAGGGTTTAGGCAAGGGTAAAGAGTAAAGAGAAGGTAAGGTTACCATGATTACATGTGGGTCATTCCCAGGGTCACGTGATGCAATAAGATAAGATAAAGAAGAAAGGTAAGAGGGGCGTAAGGGACGACCCCACCTTTAAGGGGTACTAAGGTTGAGAAAATAGGATAGTGTGCAAGATCACAACAGATATGGGCAGAGATGGCACCAGAAGTATGTTAGGAATTGATTGAAAGTATCCCTAGAGGAAGTACCACAGTTAGCAAGGCCAAGGGGGGTTATACCATGCACTGACACTACATTTTCCATTTTGTTGCACCACACTCACATAATTGTCCCAATGAGTAGCCATTTTGAATTGTATGTATCTCCATGACTACCCATCAGAATTATATAATTCCTTAGTCACCACTTAGCCCTGAGTTTTCACTTCCATTCATACACCAATACTTTGTTAATATTTGTTTATCCTCCAGAGTTATTCAATACACAATCCAAAAGTGCAAAACATTGGGACAATTTGTGAGTCACTGTATCTACAAACAGTGACCTTGAGCCAAGATGAATGCATCTGACGCTAACTCTTCTCTAGACTCTGCCAGGTAAGTGATCGAAATGTTCTTATGTGTGGCATCCACTGAGGGTGAACCCAAGTGGGAGGCTGTGGTCAACATGATTACAGTGAAAATGGTAATTCAAGCCAGTGGTCTATAGCATCACAGGTGACTAACACATGTCAGACCAAAATTGATCCAGTCATCTCAGCTGCAACATAAATTCCACAGCTCCTGATTTCAGTCGAAGCATACTGGCCAAAGGATACTGACAAATGGCTGGACTGGGGGACAATCTGCAACCCTGACATTGCAATCCTGGCAAGACACAGGTGGTGGCCACACATGCTGCATGATCGCATGCAAGACGTTGTGTGTAACAAAGTGACAATTTCTTTTCCTTGATCTTATCTAATCTTATCTTATCAAGCCATGTGATTATCTAATCTCACAACATAGATGTGGACTTGTAACATTTCTTTCTCTTTCTCTTGTGCTCACAGACACTTTCTCTATCTAGTTACATTCACGTTCTCACGAGATCTCATCTCGATCTCACGTTCATTACCGTATGTCTTCTATTTCATTTCCGTCTATGCTTCCATTCCACTCCCATGGTAATTACCGTGTTATGCTTCTCTTCCATTCTGCCACACCATGTGTGTGCAGCACCTATTTAATTACTGTTACAATATATCCACATGTAGTAGTGTACAGCTTGGTCTGTGCGCATTATGCCACAATATATAAACCCCAAGGAACTACTGGACGTCCTCCAGTTTAGTTCTCTTGGTTCTTCCCTTGAGATAAAGTCCCCTTCTTAAGTCATCTCCCTAGTATCTAGTGATAGGCCTAGGATCCCTTTGCTATAGGATCTTTAAGGTTGTTTCATTAGAACTAAACTCCTACATCCTACCCTTATCCACTAGACTCAAAGTTTCGACCTCGCAAAAAGACAAGTGCGTCGTCAAAGTCAAGGAGCACGTTTTACATTGAGCTGAAGACCTGCTCAGTGCCACTCACCCCTTACCGTACTTCCTCACCCATGCTAACTGCCCTTGACCGAGCTTATGCTCGCATCAGCGAATTAAGAGACAGACTAACCCGTCTGAACGAAGACCTTCAGCGTAGTAATGAGAACTTCCTGAGAGTGGAACCCTCGGAAGTAGGAAGTGTAAGAGGGACCCCAGAAAGAACCCCGTTCCCATTCGACATAGCCTTAGGGGTAGTGAACCACGAGTTCTTTCCCTTTGACTTAAATGTCGAATATCCGCCAGAAGTTTACCTTCCTCTAGTTGAGAGAGGAACTCCGTTAGAAGTAGACCAGGAGTCTGCTCTTTCAGATTACAAGACAGAGATTGACGAGGCCGAGTTTGATCCAAACAACTTGCTGCCTGCACCATCTGTCAACGCACCAGCAGTAGAAGAACCACCTGCTGCTAAAGAACGGGAGTTATCGCCTTACGTAGGCACAGATTTCACGAGGGTTGTCGAAGAAGGACATATTCCTCTTCTCAACCTCAAAAGGAAATGACAGGTTGAAGTAGTAATACCTGTCAAAAGGACGAAAGTTGTCGAAAGAAAAAGGATCATTCGTCTTAAACCTACAGATGATGAAAAAATTACGGCAAAGGTCTTACGCCCACGCCACACCCTCCACCTTCCCAAACACTTTAGGGAATAATTACTTTTACACCAATATTATCATCTTCTCTCCCTCACAATGTCACAAGCTTTTATTGACACATGGGCCCTTGGCAACACTGCCACACCAGAGCATCAAAACTCTGTTCTTATCAATGAACTTGCTGAAGTAACAGCACAATTCAAAAGAGTTGACGCAGTCACGATAGGACTGAGTCAAAATATACAAACAATGACGCAAACCCTTGCAGAACTGAGGAGAGAGATCGCCGAGATGAGGCGAGAAAGACGAAGGGAGGTTGCTGCACCTCCACCTCCAGCAGCACCAGTTGACAATGAGGAAGCACCAGCTCCATCGTCAGGGAAAGAATTTTCCCGAAAAATAGAAGTGTTCTCTGACCCTGGAGACTATAATGGGGAAAAGGGAAAATTCGAAGAATGGTGGTCCAAGGTCCAGGCTTGGCTAAACATCAACAAGGATTATGTACAACCTGGATCGTATGAGGCAGTACTCACCATTCTCTCGCGGCTAAAGGGACCCACTGCCGGGAGGTTTGCACAAATGCAGATCTCCAAAGGAATAAGTTACATCTGGTACGAGTTAGTATCAGAAGTTGAGGGACTATTCCGTCCCATCAACCAAGTAGACTGGGTCCACGACCAGTTCAGCAAAATGAGGCAAGGGTCGCAACAAATTGATGATTTCCTTGTCAGATGGGAGGCCATGTACCTCCAGGTGCAAGTAGACGCCACTCACGCTGTCTCCCTCCTCAAGAGAAACGTGAATCCAAAGATTATCGAGGAAATTTTCTGCACCAACTGACATGCCACGGGGGTGCCCAAATACATTGACACGATAAGGGAGATCGGTGCCTCGTTTCAAGCGTACAGCTACATCTCAAAGGGGACCAACTTCCAGAAGTCCCAAAACTCTGGATCCTCACGTAAAGACCCTAACGCGATGGAAATCGGTGCCACAACTTCAGGGTCATGTTACAACTGTGGCAAGTCTGGCCATGTGGTCAAGGACTGCAAACAGACGAAAATGCAGTGCCCCGACTGCAAATGGTTAGGCGGGAAACATAAGTTTTCCTGCAAGAAGGGCAAGAAGCCTGCAAGGCCAAGAAGGAAGAGTCTTCGGACTCAGACTCAGACTCTGATGCCAGAGCAACATCCTGGGAAGATGATAAAAGCACCATCAATTGGGTTAAGGCAACAAAAGGAATGTCGTTTGAAGAAGAAGCCCGTGCGTTCTTTGCCAACGCTTCCAAAGGCAAGAAGGGAAAAGGCAAGGCCTAAGATCTGATCTGGGTGAATCGAAGGCAAAAATAGAAAATCAAAAAAAAATAGGTTTGATAATCTAACTGTTGATGACACAGGTGTCAATGAATCGACGGACATTTCTTCTTCTCATATGTCAGGAGCGTCTCTCATGAGCGCGGCTGGGACGGTAAAACCAGTGCTTAATTCTCCTAAACAAAAAGAAAAAGAGTTTCAAATCCCAGATAATATCTATGTCCACAACGTGAAGACGAGTAATGAAATCCTCGTTCCTCTATACGTTGCTTCCCAAGATGCTCCGAACGACTTCACAAAGCTAGAA
Organism: Boletus vinaceobasis; assembly: GCA_038092335.1. Classification (NCBI taxonomy): domain Eukaryota; kingdom Fungi; phylum Basidiomycota; class Agaricomycetes; order Boletales; family Boletaceae; genus Boletus; species Boletus vinaceobasis. The sequence continues at coordinate 7,807 of JBBPQE010000806.1, forward strand.
GTGTTGCTCAATTCAGGAGCTAATACTATATTTATCAATAAAACGTGGGTGAAGAAAGCAAAACTTCCCCTAAGAAAATTATGAAACCCGATTGCGGTGTTTAATGTTGACGGCACAAAGAACTCCGCTGGTCACATCACGCATTCAGCAGATATTATTATTGACTTCAAGGGTCACAAGGAACGTGTTACCGCTGAGGTGACAGATCTCGGACAAAATTCCCTGATCCTTGGCTACATGTGGCTCAAACGCCATAACCTGGAGATAGATTGGACTATGGGCTCGGTAAAACTTAACCGATGCCCTTGGCATTGCCACATGTTACAAGACAAGTCTGTCTTCCTTCGGCTAGTGGAAAAAGAAGAGCTAGACCTCCAATATCAAATACAAGTGACGCTTGAGAGACTAGAGATCTCTGCCGCTGATAAAAACAACGTAAAAGAAGAAAAGAAACTCACGGAAGCCGATCTAGTTCCAATAGCTTACCACGACTATTTGAAAGTCTTTAGTAAAGGAGAGAGCGAATGGATGCTGATCCGAAAGCCCTGGGACCACGCAATAGACATGAAAGATTCTTTCGTGCTGAAGAAGGGCCAATTGATACTGCTCAGTCCCACAGAGCAAGAAGAGGTTATGGCATTCATAGATGATCAGCTCAAGAAAGGGTATATTAGACCCTCTAAATCTCCGCAAACAAGCCTTGTGTTCTTCGTGCCTAAGAAAGATGGCAAGAAGTGGATGGTCCAAGACTACCGCTATCTAAATGAACACACAGTTAAAAATAATTATCCGCTGCCATTGATTGGTCAGCTCATCGATAAGCTCAAAGGAGCTAAGTTATTCACAAAAATGGATCTGCAATGGGGATACAATAATGTTTGCATAAAAGGAGACAAATGGAAGGCAGCTTTCATTTGTTTCTGCGGAGCATACGAACCCCTCGTAATGTACTTCGGGCTATGCAACAGTCCCGGAATGTTCCAAGCGATGATGAATGAAATCTTCGCTGATATGGACAACGTGGTTGTCATCTACATTGATGACCTAATGATCTTTATGAAAACGGATAACCAGGAGGAACATGACAAGATCGTACGCAAAGTTCTGCAACGTCTTGAAGAAAATGACCTCTTCGTGAAACCGGAAAAATGCACATTCTCTAAGATGGAAGTTGATTTCCTCGGAATGATCATGGGAAAAGATGGTATCTGCATGGATGATTCAAAGGTTAAAGCTATTTTGGAATGGCCTGCTCCCATGAGCGTAAAAGGGGTTAGAAGTTTCCTCAGCCTAGCCAATTTTTATAGACGCTTCATCAAGGACTATGCGCAAGTCACACATCCGCTTAACAATCTTTTGAAGAAGGACATCAAGTTCGAATGGACTGAGTTCCAACAACATTCCTTTGATTTATTAAAAGAAAAATTCACCACGCCACCAGTCTTGGCATATCCAGATAACATTTGCCAGTTCCGTTTAGAAGCGGATGCATCTGATTATGCAACTGGAGCTGTGCTTTCTCTCTTTAAGGACAACAAGTGGCACCCCGTTGCCTTCTCTTCGCACTCAACATCACCAGAAGAATATAACTATCTGATTGCTGACAAAGAGATGTTGTCCTTTATTCGTGCTTTGGAAATATGGCACCACTATCTTGAAGGAGTGAAGTTCCAATTTGAAATATGGAATGATCATGCCAACCTTCAATATTTTATGAAGAGTCAAGATCTGAATCGATGCCAAGCACATTGGTATCAATGGCTCACACGCTTTAATTATGCGTTCGTCTACAAGCCGGGCGCTACTAATGTAAAAGCTGACGCACTTAGTCGTCGAGAAGACCACGCCCAAGGGATCGAAGATGATAACAAGGGCATTATTATGATCCCGCCAGAGCGAGTACGAACCCAGACCAGGGTTGAAATTCACAATGAAGGCATACAAATCTTAAAACTCATCAAGGCAAAAACGTATTTGCTTAAGGAAAGCGAAATCGCCACACTATGCCAAGAGCACAACATGTGCAAGGTAGATGAAGTGCTACTTCGGGATGATAAGATCTATGTTCCTGAAGAAGATGACATAAAAATGAAAATTTTATGAAACTGCCATGACTCTCTGGTCGCTGGTCATCCAGGCCTCACTAAAACACTTGGTCTCATAGAAAGAAGTTATTGGTGGCCCAAGATGGCCTCATTCGTTCATGACTATCTATCTCGTTGCATCAGGTGCACACGAATGAAAACAGGAAACCAGCCCCCAGCTGAAAAGTTAAACCCGCTTCCTGTCCCTAACGGGCCATGGGAAGATATCTCAGCCGATTTTACCACAGATCTGCCACCCTGTCAGGAATACGACTTGATCCTAGTGGTCGTTGATCAATTCTCGAAAGAGACAGTATTTATTCCCACGAAGAAGACCGCTATGGCGTTAGACACTGCCAAGCTCTATCTTCATAACGTATGGAAAAACCACGGATTACCATGGTCGATTGTATTGGACCGCAGACCGCAATTCGCCTCAGCTGTAATGCAAGAAGTATGCACATGCCTTGGTATTAAAAGTAAATTATCTATGGCTTTTCACCCTCAAATGGATGGCCAAATGGAGTGCATGAATCAGGATCTCCAGCAGTATCTCCACCTCTTCTGCGCCGAAAAACAAGATCAATGGGTTGATTGGTTGCCAGTCACTCAGTTCTCATACAACTCAAAAGTCCACATGAGTTCTAAGAAAACCCCTTTTGAAGTATCATGCAATTACGTCCCCAGGATGGGAATTGAACAGCATGTTGGAAAGCACCAGCTGCCGACCAATTTGTCGATGAAATGGCAAATACTTTAGAAGAAACTAAAAATAACCTATTAAAGGCTCAAGAGCGAATAAAAGCTCAAGCCAATAAACACCAAGCAGACGCTCCAGTCTATTCACCAGGTGACAAAGTCTGGTTATCTACAGAAAACTTGCGTTTTACACGCACATCAAAGAAGCTTACTGAAAAGTTTATCGGACCGTTCCCAGTAGTGGAAATGGTTGGCTCTAATGCCATAAAGCTGAAATTACCAAAGTTGATCAAAATTCACCCAGTTGTGAATATTTCTCGCGTTAAACCTTGTAAAGAAAGATTAATGGGTCAACCTGGGGTTGCACCTGGACCTGTTGAAGTTATGGAAGATCGTGACATCAAATGGGAAGTCGATTACATAGTCGACTCACGTTTGAAACACAGAAAGCTCGAGTATCTCGTCCATTGGCAAGGGTACTCAGACAAGGACTGCACATGGGAACCTATGGAGAATCTGAAGGGCTTATTTAATCCATACGTCAACTTCACGGAGGCCAGACCTTCTGAACACACCTATGATCACCTGGAAGTCGATCCCTAGAAGGGGGGTAGTGTAACGAAGTGACAATTTCTTTTCCTTGATCTTATCTAATCTTATCTTATCAAGCCATGTGATTATCTAATCTCACAACATAGACATGGACTTGTAACATTTCTTTCTCTTTCTCTTGTGCTCACAGACACTTTCTCTATCTAGTTACATTCACGTTCTCACGAGATCTCATCTCGATCTCATGTTCATTACCGTATGTCTTCTATTTCATTTCCGTCTATGCTTCCATTCCACTCCCACAGTAATTACCGTGTTATGCTTCTTTTCCATTCTGCCACACCACGTGTGTGCAGCACCTATTTAATTACTGTTACAATATGTCCACATGTAGTAGTGTACAGCTTGGTCTGTGCACATTATGTCATAGTTGAAACAACCTCGAAGACTACTTCTTCGTAAGATTGGCTTGTTAGGCCTCTCTAGGCTGCACACGTTGAACCATAAGGAGAGTGGGGATTGAGCAAAGCTCTAAGGCTTCAAGGGGAGAACCAAGAGAACTAAACTGGAGAGCATCCAGTGGGCTCCTTGGGGTTTATATAGTCTGGCATAATGCGCACAGACCAAGCTGTACACTACTACATGTGGGCATATGAAGACGGTAATTAAATACATGCTGCACACACATGGTGTGGCAGAATGGAAGAAAAGCATAGCATGGTGATTACCATGGGAAAGAATGGAAGCATAAAGCGGAGATTAAAAGAGAAAGCATACGGTAATGAACGTGTGAACGAGATTGGATCTCGTGAGAAATGAATGTAACTATAAACGTCTATGAGCGTAAGAGAAGGAGAAGAAGAAAGGAAAGTTTACAAGTCCAGCGTATGTTGTGAGATTAGATAAACGCGTGGCTTGATAAGATTAGATAAGATAAGATCAAAGAAAAAGATGGAAAGAGAAATTGTCACTTCATTACACTACCCCCCCTCTAGGAATCGCATTCCAGGCGATTATAGGGTATCGAGGATGGTCCGGCCTCCGTGTAGTTGACGTAAGGATTAAATAAACCTTTGAACTGTGCAAAGGTCATGGAAAGTTG